>JAGWCC010000419.1:600000-830508 GCA_022651775.1 Drusus annulatus | reverse complement strand
TGAATGTTGGGTTGTTTACTTAAGTGAAAGTATGGGAGTGTAACAAGTTTATTTAACAATAAAGTGATAATTACGAGAATTTTGTTTCATTCATTAAATTGTAATTTTTTTCACTATATTAATTCCAAACAAGAAGCCCTGGAGGAAATTATTTCCTTTTGGGCCTATGTCATCTTGGGAGATGCTGTGTAGATGATTTTTTTTCTGAAGTAATGACCCTGGGTTTTGAAAGGACCATGTTGTAGGAGGGAGGAAACAAAGAGGCCGGCAAATCATTATACAGCCGAGCTGTTGAACACAGAAACGAGTGGTAGAAGCGACCCGTTTTCTTGTACCGAATCTCAAGCGTGTATAAATGTTGGGCGCGCGTTTGGTGAGGTTCCTGATAATGCAACGTTGCCGAAGAGATCAATGACGTAATTCCTTTGATTTGATAGTATGAATCAGCAAGAACACTCCAACTGCCAGCAGCTGCCTGGACTCTCGGACAAACACGTATTAAGCAAAGTTTTCCAAATATTTTACGAATAACCTTAGAATGTGAACTTATTAAAATTGGAACTAATAGATTGTACTAAATATTGTAATTATAAAAGTAATCTACTTTGATTCAGACAAGAAATAAATAACCTACCTTTAATTTACATATTTTACAGGAGAATATTTTTTATTCAAAATTTGAAATTTGCTTCTCTTTTCTTACTTAATTTTCATCCAGAAAGTCAAGATATCGCGTGATTTTTCACGGGTAAAAACCATATACACTTAAATAAAACAGACATAATATACACGACAAGACTTTTAATCTAGATCTTTGTATCATTTTAAGTGATATAATAAATTTAATTTAACGTTATTCTCAAATTGTGAAAAGAGTCAAAAGGTTTCATACAAAAAAAAAATGCAATGACAATAACATCACAACAATTTCATGAAAAAATATTTAACTAGATATTCCATTACTATAATAGAGAATGTCCGTTCTGCAATTTCGTGAGGTCTGGAATTCTGAAGTTTGAACAGTTTTTTTGACTGAATTGTCTAGGTCAACTCAACAACTTTCTTGGAAGTTTTTGTTTTTTTTTCAGTTGTTTAGTAAATAAAAGATTTGGAAGAAGACTTTGAAAAGAAACACTGGTGAAACCGGATAATGTAATATATAAAGCAAATATAAGTTTATCGAGAAAATTATTACAGAAAACAACACAACTTTGGCGTGGTAGGCTATCAAAAAGTTCCATTGCTAGACGTGATTTCGGCATTTCCTATGTCAAAAACTTCCCACGTTCAAAATACACGTATTTTAACGAGATACGAAATATCATTTTCCAGTTTTATGATCTTGTATCATCGATAAAAATGAACTCACGAATAGGTACCTATGGTGTCTTTTGATAGCTGAAAATAAAATTCATTGACGCTAAAATATTATACTGACTATAAAAATAATAATAATAACTAGGAAAACAAATAGAAAAGGAAAAAAATATGGGTGTTACCAAGACTCGAACTCTAAAACCTCCGCTTGCCGGGTAGATGCGTTGCCAATACGCCACAGAACCCAGTTTCAATATTATTTCAACAATTAAAAGTTATTTTAAACATGTGTTTTACATTTATTAAGAAAGGATTTTTAAGTGTGGCGTAGTTTTATAGGACTGAAAGTCTTTTCAGATAATCTCATTTTTAATTCGTTTAAATAATATGCCTGAGGGGGGTGATTTCTATTTCAATCAACTTAACTCTTGGCCTAGCTTCGTTGACAGCGTTTTATAAGCGACTACTACATACAGTCCTCGACTGATTGAATTTCCTGCAATTACCTTCAGTCTAAGTCAACCCTTCCACCTTTCGCGAATATACTAACAGTTAATTACTTCTTTATGTTTAGTAATGGTACAAAGAAGAGAATAATACTTATTATACCTCAGGGTAGTACAGAAAAACCAAACACTCAAAAACATCCAACCGAATGCAGCAAGTTCGGTCAGTTTTCATTTATGGAGAACGGTTCTTAAATAGTTGTGCGTTCGTGAAAAGGTTTAGCAGGGAACATATTTATTACTTCAAATCGGAAGAAAAACCAACACAAAAACCATTAATTCCCCAAAAAGATGGCGTCCGGTTGATAAAGAGTTCAAATAATCATTCCAATAAACATTATTCCCCTCTTCACGTACTTTCACCACCTTCCAGATGTTATATCAACACACGCTAATGCGGTTGACGCGATTAATTTATGTAAGTAATACCATAATAAAGGTTAAGAATCATATGAGATCTTTTTGACAAGTTATGTAAAACAATTATGGATATATAATTTTTCTGTTTAATTTTTTTTCAGGGATTTGTTATTAATTTTTTTATTAATAATCACCCTTGTAGGGTAAAACACAGCACATACATCAACTTTCAAACAATAATAGATCATATATAACGTAATAAGTATATATTATATCGGTTGGCTTGACCCCTATTTTTATATGCGTTAGGTAGACAAAATATCAAGTTGCCAAAATCCAGATCAAATTTTGACAACCAACTGAAGTACGGTGATTTATTGATTCCATTACCGTATGCTGTTTTTCCACAAAAGCAATACAATATTTTGAGAGAATATTATCGAACGATTACTCTAGGGAAAATTACTAGAATGTGCCTTGGAAATTACTTCAAATATGCAATATATGTCGACATTGTATCAAGGAGCACTTTGTTATGTTATTACACAACGAGATTGCAAATTGCACGGAGCCAGTGGGACTATGGCATCCCAGATTTACCGAGAGTGGGAAGTATTCCGAATCAATCATCATTTTATTTTATTTTAATAAATTATTACTAAGACTGATCAAAAAAGACCCAAACGCGGTTTTCGCAACAAAATTCCATTATATGCAAGCATAATTAACTTTGTTGCAAATTTTTAGATTAAAGGGTATTTGTATGAATAAATAGAACAAAGAAATTGTTGTATTGTGTAGAAAATATTTTAATATTTTATGTGCAATCTGTGTCAAATTTTAAATTATGTTAACTATGGTCCTTGACATATATTATGGCAATAATCAGTTTCTCACTGGTTCACCCAAACAAATTTAAGATTATGTTATTTGATATGACATTAATGTATAATAATTACGCGAGTGATGAAGGAATCGTGACTTTATGACAAAGAGAAGATTCATATTATGTCATTTTGATCCATTTGTCTCAAATTGGTTGGTAGAAAACCAACATTCTCACGACTTACGTTAATAATAGAAACACGTTTGCTTGCATTCCAAGAAGAGAATTGAATAAAAAAATCTTAAATCATTTTCTTGATGTAGTATATATATTTTTTTAAATATAAGTTAAAAAGTGTAAATAAAAAAGATTAATCAATGAAACTTACGAAGGCACAGCTTGTATGCAGATAAAAGAGTTTTTTTAAAGTCAATTTACTGGCTTACGCAAAAAAAAGTGTTAAAAAACTGTACATCTGAATAGTGCATTTAAAACGTTATTGTTTACAGGTAATTAATAAAATATTTTTTTTTTACAAAAAGAAAGATAAAAGATTAAGTCGTACGATTTCTTAAAATTAGTGAATACAAAAAGTCATACAAATATATAAAATGGACATCTTAAGCTAAATAAATTACAAGCATTGAACAGAAACATGCCCTGTGCGGTTGCCTCGAATGTATTTTCATGCCTGACAAAAAAATACAAAGGACTATTGCCTTTAAGTGATGCCGGACTAGCCCTTACACTAGTGCAATAATTGAACGCCTGACAACTACAAAAAAAAGCCTTCTAATTGCGAATTTTTCCCTAATAGAATTGTAGAAGTTCCCTCACATTAGTGCCCAGAAGCTAATGTTATATCCGCCTCGTCCTTGCTACGCCACTGAGTTGATTTCATACCCCATCCTAGTTAATATGTAAATAAGCGATTTTTAATATTTTGTGTCGTTATGATAAGCTCAAAAAATATTATTTACTATTGCGACTGGTGTAGTTTTCAAAATATTTCCGTTGGGCTTGATGCGTCGAACTAATGTTATATCCAAGTCTTTATGACATACCTTTTGTCTGAATAATTTCGAAAGTGATTTTTAACTATAAAAGTAAAAATTCCCGAACGTTGATCTTTGGGAATGGGGTTTTGAAATTCACACAGCTTTTGAGACAAAGATTTAAATTCAATTTTTTTAGCTCATCATCTTTTCAAAATTTTACCTCATCAGGAGCAGATCTTTAAAATGTCTATTTAACTGAGAAATGACCCCAAATTGTTTATTCTCATTGAAAAGATAAAAAAATGAATTGTGTCGTGGACGTGTCTGTGTGCCCGAATTAAGGTCAAGTTTATATTGCTTTATGTGAAATTGGGGCCTAGGAGTTGAAAGATCTTTTGCTCATTAGTAACACGAGTTTTCAAATTGGTATAAATTCTCTCAGTTTTAATAGCGTATTTTACAAATGTTTATAAAAAACAACATCTATGAAAAAATGTTTCCTAATCTTAGACAAATTCGGGTAGAATTTACTAAAACACGGGACATACTAAAATATTTGTTCATTGCAACAACCTAAAAAGAAGATATTATTAGAAAAAAAAAATTAACACATGTTTCTCAATACGAAAAGTTACTATATTGTATTACGTTCTCATATAGAATCCAATCATAAAATGTGCAGAGAAACGTAAAATATTGCTAGAATAAAAAAAAATCAAATTGGCGCATTACGTCACATCTGCGCTAAACTCCCACCAAACATGTTCCAGCAATATGAAAAGGGGGAAGGGAAGGAGAAGGCGTAGAAGATGAGTTTCTTCTTTTTGCACCTGACTCACGGACGCATCAACCAAAGCCGCACGATCTATCAAGTCAAAAGTATTAACCTGGCTTAACCTTAACATCTTCCTGCTGAAACTTTTTCATCTTCTTTGGGCAGGACCGTATTTCTTCACACTCAACGATATTTATTATGATGTTTTCTGTGTCGCCCTTTAGAGAATATTTTCTTCTGTTGTTTTATTATTATTTTCTTCAATAATTGCCAAACTACTAAATTGTAGTTTAGGTTCGATCTGGTTTGATCTGGTTTGATCTGGTTTGATCTGGTTTGATCTGGTTTCATCTGGTTTCATCTGGTTTCATCTGGTTTCATCTGGTTTCATCTGGTTTCATCTGGTTTCATCTGGTTTGATCAAATTTGATCTGGTTTGATCTAGTTTGATCTGTTTTGATCTGGTTAAATCTGGATTATCTGGTTTGATCTGGTTTGATCTGGTTTGATCTGGTTTGATCTGGTTTGATCCGATTGGATCTGATTTGATATGATTTGTACTGGTTTGATCTGGTTTGAACTTGTGTAACCTGTTGGGATCTGGTTTGATCAGGTTTGACTGGTTTGATCTGGTTTGGCCTGGTTTAATCTGGTTAGATCTAGTTTGATATGGTTTGATCTGGTTTGATCTGGTTTAATCTGGTTTGATCTATTTGATCTGGTTTGATATGAATTGATGTGGTGTGATCTCGATTGATCTGGTGTATATACCAGTTTAGTTATTAGTTTCAACTGATTATACGGTTTTCATATGGTTTGATCGTGATTTGATCATTGCGGTATTTCCCATCGTAGGTACTGTATTGTTTATCTGGATTTAAAAAGATTCCGTTTGTAATTCAATATTTTTTTTAGCTCATAAATCATTTTCGATTTTAAAAAATGTAACACTTGTATGCACAACTAAATCATTTATGTTTATAATCGAATTTAAAAAAATCTGGTGCATCGTTTTTTTATATCACAGCTAAATTGGAAATTACGGCAGAGAGCTAGAACGTTTCTCATAATTACAGTAGATAGTAACTACCAGGAATCGTTTGAAGAACTTCATTCATCTGATGATATTAAAAGATATTTGCTGCTCCTTCAAAAAATTTAAGTATATAAATGTTTTTAATTGTGGTGATTTTGGACTGAATGAAAACATGATTGTTGCGTGGTATTTTTCCAAAGAGATCCTTAGCTCCTAAACACGAACAAATAATAAAAAAATCCTTATGCGCTTAACGTTAGAGAGAAAAGATTTGGTTCTATAAAGTAATTTTTAATGAACTGAAAAAGTTCCGAAAATTATTATTTTTTCGGAAAAAACAAAGGTTTGCTAATCCACCCCTGCCTGCAATCCTCCGTTTTCCTGACAAACTTTCCTTGTATCTACGACTTCTAACAAAAGGTAACTGATTACAAACGAGTTCGTCTTTCCGCAACACTTTATTGGCCCCGATATGCGGCGGATAGAACCCATATTTCTTCGTGATTTGAATGCGAGTTGAACAAAACGTTTGGTTAGGTGCGGGGAAATTTTTTAAATATTATGTTTAGAATTTACAATATTTTCCTTGTAAAAAAAAAATATTTCTTCGAATGCAAACGGTATTTTTGCTAGGCATTATTGTTTGCATTGAATCATAAACATAAATATATATACTAATACATAAATCTTTGTTGATTTTGTAGTCATTCAATCGTTGATGATGCAAGTCACTAGTTATAAGTTGTACTCAGTAGTAAGTCACAAGCTATAAGTCCTTATTAGGTTACTAGTTGAAATTATTAGTTGTAAGCCATTAGTAATAAATCTTAACTGTAAGTAATTAGTTATAAGCTTAAGTGATAAATTATAGGTTGGATATGGTCACTAGTTATCAGTTGTACTCAGTAGTAAGTCACAAGCTATAAGTCCTTATTAGGTTACTAGTTGAATTATTAGTTGTAAGCCATTAGTAATAAATCTTAACTGTAAGTAATTAGTTATAAGCTTAAGTGATAAATTATAGGTTGGATAAATTAATTTGTAAAGCGCCCTTGAGATGATTTTCCCACAAAAACGGCGCTGTAAAAGTTTTCCATTTATTATTTTTACTAGTCAATTTGGTGTGGTCATATTATTCGAATTATTTAATAAATAAATAATTATAAAATTCTATGGCAAAGAGAGGTTGATGATCTACAGTGGTATCAAAGAGTAAACTCTCCGATAATTTTCGGTAACATTCAAACAAATCGTTCGACTTAGTTCAACCCCTAGAGTAGAATTATTATTTGAAGAAGGCATTTTTAAAACGTTCACTCAACATACCGATGAATTTAATTCGTCAGGTGTTTATAAATTTTAAGCCGCCGGTTAAACGATGAGAAAATAATTTTCGAAATTACACATAAAAGAGTAGCATGTCAAACATTTAAAATAATCTACAAAAATCTTTGAGCAGATTGCAAAATAATTAAAATGCACAGATCATGTAAAATATCGATAAAATTGATGATATGAACGCTTTGAGTATAAATCGTAATAAATAAAAAAAAAAAAATTCCTTTCAATTCATAATATCTGTATCTTTCTCTCTGTTCTTTCGTTATAATTTAAATGTTATTCTATTGTTTCCTCATTGTTCTATTATTTTATTTTATGTTTTGTTCTCCCTCTGTATGTAATATATAACCGCACACACATAATATTCGTGATATTAGTTATTTTTTCATTTTATTTATAAACATTAGGATAGGTTAACTGTTTTAGATTCTTTTTATATCAGATACCAATCAATGCTCAAAAGATTTAAGCTCAACCTCAAACCTCAAAAACTCAAGCTCAAAAGCTCGATAGCCCAAAAGCTCAAAACTTAAAGCTCAAAAGCTTGAAATAAAAACCTCAATGTTCAAAAGCTTAAAGCTCAAAAGCTCAAAGCTCAAAAGCTTAAAGCTCAAAAACTCAAAGCTCAAAAGCTTAAAGCTCAAAAGTACGAAATTCAAATGCTCAAAATTCAAAAGCTCAAATCTCAAAACTTAAAATTCAAAAGCTCAAAGCTCAAAATTCAAAACCTCAAAAGCTCAATAGCCCAAAAGCTCAAAGCTTAAAGCTCAAAAGCTTGAAGCTCAAAAGCTCAATGTTCAAAAGCTTAAAGCTCAAAAGCTCAAAGCTCAAAAGCTTTAAGCTCAAAAGCTCAAAGCTCAAAAGTACGAAATTCAAATGCTCAAAATTTAAAAGCTCAAAGCTCAAAATTCAAAAGCTCAAAAACTCAAACTCAAAAGCTCAATAGCCCAAAATCTCAAAGCTCAAGGCTCAAAAGCTTGAAACTCAAAAGCTCAATGTTCAAAAGCTTAAAGCTCAAAAGCTCAAAGCTCAAAAGCTTAAAGCTCAAAAGCTCAAAGCTCAAAATCTTAAAGCTCAAAAGCTCAAAATTCAAAACCTCAAAATTAAATGTAAGATTTTTTGTTATCATGTCATGTGTCATTTTTCTAAAAATAGTCTCATCTCATTTTTCCTTGCTAGATGTGTATCTAAGGAACAATAAATTCGGCATACTTTTTAAACTGATTCCGTTCTTCTTTTTGCACAAAAATATTTGTGTTGGTGTATATATTGATGATATTATTTGTGCCAATTCACAAAAAATGAATATAGAGGTTTTCGCTGTATTCAAACATTTTATAATTGACTGCAGTAACCAGCATAGGGTAGAGCTCAACACATTTGTCGTTGAGTTGGGAGATTTCTGGTTTGATCCTCATTCTACTTATTGCTGATGTTGATGAGCCTCACGAAATAAGACTTATTGAAGGAATATTGATAGGAAAAAAATAGCGTTTAAATTGAACGATTGTACTGTTATTTTAAAGGTCGAGCTTAAGCACAATTTAACCATAATAAACCAAACGCCCAAAGTAATAACTTTTGACCGAAGATCCAAAATGTATTTCTGTGCCGTGAATTTTAAAGTAACATTTTTGGTTCGTGATTGTTATTTTAAGTCCCTCGCCCAACTCGAAGGATTATTGTCCACCGGAACGTTAAACCCGCCGTAAAACACACGTTATAACCTTTTTATGATGATAAATTCAGACGTAACTTACAGATATACGATCGTGTTATTCGAATACATCGCGCGGGTTGGAGTTAAAGCTTCGCTGAGCTTTCTGGCAGCCTTTGAAGTCACGGCAGAGAATTATTATTTGAAAAAAAAAAAACAGGATTATATATTACTGTTTTTCTTAGAAACTTCATATTTTAATTTTGTGGGTAAACATGTACATGATAGGCTTAGGTGTTTGATAAAGTCCATCTTCGAATTGTTTTTTTAATTTTCGAAAACGTTATGTTAAAATGACGGCACCGAAAAATTATGCTTACAAAAAGACATGACAAGACATACAATGAAAGGTAAGTTTAAAAATTAATGAAAATGAAGTAATAAATTTGTTTAATAATAATATTTGGATAATTTGTATAGTGCCGTTTTTTGTGAAAAACCACCTCAAAGGCGCTGTACAGATCCTGCACAGATGTACAGATCACAGATTTTTTGTTTATTTTTAAATATCCGATCGATTGCGCTTAGCCTAAGCATAATCAGGGTATAACAATAAACTAAACAAAAAATACATAGTGTGTGGTTATATATACTTGTACATATAGAGGAAGAACACAATGTAAAATAAAGAAGAAAACAGTAAGAAAACAAAAGAATAACATTTAAATTAAAACAAAAAAAAACAAAGAGAAAGAGACAGATAATGTGAAATGAAAGAGGCAAAACGTCAACTGATAAGGTGATAAAAGAATAATGAGAAATTTTATGAGATTATGGGAAATATATCTAATATTGGACTACTGGAGAAATTTTACTGATTATTTATCTGTGGTCTTGTACGAAGTTATTATTTCATTTTCATTAAATATGTCAAGCCACAAAGTGATTGCTTTCCACAAATATATGTACTTTTTTTAAAATTAATTTTCATAACCTCGATCCTCTTTTTGAAGAAAGTTTTTATCTGAACTCAATCAGCAACAGCCATGTTCTGTACGGTTCATTTTTAAACAAGATGTTTATTTGTCGAAATATAATTGACTGGGATAAATTAATGGGGATTATGTTATATTAACACAAGTCGAGGCGTGCCTTTATGAAATAAAAAAATCTTATGTAACATTTTTTGGAAAATTACCTAATCAGTAATTCATCGGAATATATTTTACACCTTCTTTTTCGATTTTTTTACATGCTCAGCATTTCAACTCATTACGAACTGCACGCCACTGGTACTTATATTTGCCATGAATGAGTTACATAATTTATAAAGTTTATTAAATTTGATGTGACCTATATAAAACGACGAAGAAAAGCGTTTTGTATTTTCGCTATTTCTTTTCTTTGAAGCGTTTATTTGACAGCCTAGCTGACGTTCTTTGACGTTTCGAAGCTTGAAAACCCTTCAACTGAACAAGAGTTAATACTTCATCGCAAATGATTAATTATAGTTGAAACTAGTATATTATTACCAGTTTTATTGGACATGGAGATACTACCTGTCAATAGAAAATAGTTACATAGATTATAAAAGAGCCTCTGCAAAGTTCTGATTCACCTAGATCAACCAACAGAAGATTACAATAATGTATGTGATCAAAAGAAAAGCAAACAAACATTTGTACACTTTGTATCCACAAAATCTATAGAAGCAACGCCTTTGATTGCACACAAATATTGATTTATTGTATAACGTTGTTGGAAAGACAAAAGGGCTTAAGCGACAATTTGGTAAAAAAATGAGTTAAATATGCAGTTTTTGTCAGTTTTTTTTTCTGCATCGAATAATCTGACTCTCATTTGATAATGAAGACTTTTGTGACCTTTCAGCCATTTAAAATATATTTACCATTTGAGAAGCGCTTGAGTCAACCGACACAAGTTTGGGACTTTTTTAGCTTTTTGTCGCTTCAGGTAACTCAATAAGAGCATCGAGTTACCTGAGTTAACTTTTTTTTTAAATTTCTGGAATAGCGCTTCAGCTCTTTTACCTTCCCGGTGATATATGTTCACGATGTGTACAATAATTGGCCCAACAGGGAAGGTTGTTTAAAATAAATCTAATTTTTAAACCTTTTCGTATACGGCGATACGTATTGTTATGTTTCACCATGGATTACGTTAGCAAATATTAATACATAGCTGATGCAATCCATTCTAATATACTACGATGGGAACGGAGTATGACGTGCTCCTAGAAGAGACAATTATATGAAACACGAGTATGTGAAGTACGCGTTTCCCCACACTGTACTCTACGCTGGGAATTGGCGAAGGGGAAGCCGTGCTGGTTTGCAAACCCAGTTATGTTGTGCTTCATGGCCGACCACGTTGATGAAAGTTGGATTTCGGAGTCTGTGTCAAGTGTGCTGTATCTAAATGTATATTTGAAGTGAGTGATGGCTCCCACGGGTCCATGTCATGACTTAGCCACGACTCCAAGTGCCCGCTGCGTTATCACGTACTAACCTCGAGCTGCTCAGTAGTGCCGAAAGCACAAAGCTTTTTGGTTTAGTATCCGTTATATGAATAGCTAGTACCGTCTACCTCGTGCATTGCCTTCCCGCTTGTCCACCTGGGGACTTTTTCTTGGATGGCAGAAAAGAGTTAGAATGTTCTTTTACGACTATATTTCAGTGAGGATTAAGCCCCCGATTGGTAAAAAGTAGTTTGGCGCACTAACCGCATTGTATTCTCGCAAAGAGTAAGTATCTCTGCACTCTTTTGAGAAGACTTTTTGGGTACGTAAGATCATGTCAATTTTAGCACGTAATGTATGGCATATTGATGGTATTATATAAAGATTCAAAATTTGTTCACTTTTGATGACGTTAGAATAAATAGTTTAAAAGGTGAGCATAACAATAAAATAACATATAGATGTACATACATATATTGAATGATAACGATTATTTTATACAAAATTTATGGAGAGATTTTCCACTGAATTTATTGAGTTATTTGTATTAGCGCAATTCCTTTATAAAATTACCAAGCCCTCACATAAGATAACTGGACAGGTATCGACAACAATATTTTAAAGGTAAAAAAAAAAATTCACAAAAACTAAATTTGATTGTTGAGTCAATAATGAAAATGCTTTTGAAGATTTGTTTAAAACCCAGCTATATACGAAAATTATTTTTTTACAATGATTTTTTTTCCGAATCACGCACAAGAGTCTCAACTAATCCCAAATGTTCGGAGCCAGTAAAACTATGGCACCCTTAATTGGGTATGTTGCGAGGCTGAAGGAAGTGGGAAAGGGAAGGGGCGGTGGAAGAGAAAGGTTGCGAATAACCTGGTTATTTGAAATTGTTCACCAAACACGGCTAAAGCCAATTCAAGCAACGTTTCAATTCTGAATGGTGATTTTCACCAAGGCGATACTGAGAGTATATACCACTATATAACCTGCTTCAATATACCAAACAGCATTTTATATTAATTAAAAGTGAAAAAGCACAAATTATATATTTTTTATTATTTATACTCACTCCGAGATTTGGACCCGTCAAGTATCTTAATCGCTCAACTACGGACATCATCAAATATGTTGAAATTAAAGTGTAAATAAAAATACTAAGCTAATTTAAATAGCGCCGTTTTTGTAAAATATCACCTCAAGTACCGTCGGATAAAACATAATTTAAAATCTATTATTCTTAATTAGTTGTAAAAAACTCGTTCCAAGTTAAAAAAAAAAACAATACATTAATTCCAATGAGGTAAATAGAATGCTAGACTAGTGGCCAAATAGTCAGATTCGAAACTCACAGCGAAAGTGAAATCTTGGTGAAAACACTCATCACGTACTACTAATATTATATTTAAAAAAAAGTTTATTTACCAAGTTGTTGTTGCTTCGTCTTTACGCCTCCAGACAGGTTATAAATAAACCTAAATACGTCATATTCTGAGTACCTTTTTTTTGCGTTAGTCTAAACGTCAATCAAGGGTGGTTTTTTGTTCACAACACAATAATCAAACCACAAAACCACGCACTTGTAATGAAAATAACGTAAAGCAGAAATTGTGTTAGATTTAGCGAATTAGAAACATTGTATAATGTGTCAAAATGAAAATAGATTTCGTAACGCAAATATCACAGACTTCATACTGATATTCTGGAGTTGGCAGGTTATAACTAATTGACGAAATAACACAATGTAGCGAAATAGATGCCTCGAAAAATATTAAATATCACATTACATTATTGATAATCAAACAAGTATCTCAAAGAGAAATATGTCCAGCGGCAAACATTTTAAAAATAATATTCACTAGGCATATATTACGAAAGTAAATTTACGTAAAACTTTTTTCCCTCAAGAAAAAAAAATGTTTTAGTTAAAATACGCTGGACGCTGAGTGTACAAACGCGTCGGATTCCCACTCGGGCGTCGTGGGTTCAATCCTCCGCTAGCTAAGTCCTCCGTCATTACACAAGCAACATCTTCCGCTTATTATGATGGTAGTAGGAGTTTTTCAAATATTGCCAGGTTACTGGTAAACCGGGAATGTTTGTCTTAGAAAAAAAACTTTTGATTACTGAAACAATATCAATAATTTTCAACGAAACATGACTCCTCCTGACTGTCCGGAGCCAGTGCATGTCTTGGCGGCTACCGCGGTTGAGTGGTGAGGCGCTCGACTACGAATCCAGAAGTCACGGGTTAAGACCCAGCGTACGTAAATACATTTTTTTTAATAATATGTGTCGTAACACGTTTTATTTATAGCAAATAATATACGAGTATGGTATATTTGCGGCGCGTTCCAGAGTGGTAGATACTCTAAGAATCGCCCTGGTGAAAGACATCCATTCAGAATCGAAACGTTGCTTGAAATGGCTTTTGCCATGTTTGGTGACCAGATATGAATAGCCAGGTACTTCCCAACCTTCCTCTTACCCATATCCTTCCTCTCCTCACTACCTTCAGTTTCACAACATTCTCCCATTGGACATGCTATATTTTCACTGGCTCCAGACGGTTGGGACTCTCGTGCGGTATAAACTATAGAAAAAAATGTGAGGCAGAAGGTAGTGTGAAAAAGAATGAGATGATAAAGAGAACGGTTGGGAAGTACCCGGCTATTCAGATCTGGTCACCAAACCCGGCTTAAGAAATTCCACTGCTACTGCTTCTACTGCTTTTTTATTGTGAATATTTTTGATTTTGAACTACTCTAAAAGGTACCAAAAATATACTATGTAATTATGTATGTAATAATTATTACATTAATTAATTAAAATTTATTTACACAAGTTGAAAATCGTAGTCGAGGATCTTAACCGCTCCACAACGGAGGTTGCCATTTTTCTCAAGAAGCAAATGATCATTGCTCAAATCTCTTCACTCGAGAACAAAGTTTCCCAACACTCATGTATCTGAAAAACGTGCACCAAATACTACGGCATTTTCCCGGTAACCGTTTCCTTGAGTTTTCCCCTAGTCAATTTACTAAATGTATCTCGAAAAACTCTGAAATCACAACGAAGTTAATCGTGTACTCCCACCCCCTGCTGGTGCTGTAGTTTTATATTATTGTTTTATTTTCTTTATCCTGTTTTTTGTACCAACTCTTATCGACGAGTATTACACGACGCTGAAGGCTTGTAATTAATCGAGTCATATTATATTCATTAACATTGTTAAACTTGTCCTGGCCTCCAAAAAAAATGGACATATTGTTTAGGGCTAGCAGATTCTACAATAGTGACCAACTGTAACGGTATTTACGCCAGCCTTCCTAAACACCAAACTAATAAGCTCCAATCAGTTTTAAATGCTGCAGCAAGGCTTATCACCAGGGTATCTAAATATTCGCATATTTCAGAGCACCTTCGGAACCTTCACTAGCTCAAGTGCACTGAAAGAATCCAGTACAAGTTGTGCTGGGTGGTTTTTAAATCCATTAATGAAATGGCCCCACTGTACATCACCGAATTATGCGTTCCAGAAAACATTCTTCTAAGGCAGTCGACTCTTAGATCAGCAACGTCATCGGCTATCAGAAGGCTGATAGAACCCAAACGCAATCCTAATACTAAGTTTGGAGATCGCGCTTTCGGAGTATCGGGGCCGAAGGCTTGGAATAAACTCCCTCCGGAACTAAGATGTATAACGAGCCCAATAAAATGAAAACTTACCTTTTGCTCCCATGCCCTAAATCAGAAAAAAAAGTTAATAAGTGTGTCTATCTGATAGGACCTGCCAGGTAAGTATGTTCCTGTATATTTTCTTATTTAAAGTAGGAATTTATATGTAATAATAGAAAATAAGATCTGTATAGCGCCCTTGAGGTGATTTTTCACAAAAACGGCGCTATAAAAATCATCCAAATAATATTATTAACTGCTAACTCTATACAAATTTCAAGTACGTCCAATAGTTGAATTTGGGAGCCACCTTTGCGCTGGAGCTCTCAAATACTTTATGAACCTACTTGATTCTGTGCAAAGGGAAGTGGTTCGTCTGATCGACAGTTCTTTATTAACTGACCGATTGCCATATCTAATGCACAGACGTGACTTAGGTTTGTTGAGTCTGTTCATCAGGTATTTCAATGGAGCCTGCGCTAAAGAGCTAGTAAAATTGATCACGCGCCTGTAAATGTGCGTGAAACTTGACGGACACGAGGGGAACACCCGTTCACAGTTGATGTCGGCTTTAATAGAACGGGTCGGTTCTCCGAATCGTTTTTTGTGTAAGTCGGGTCGTATGTGGAACGAGCAACCGTCAACTATGTCTCTGATTCTTGATTTGTCACAGATTAAAAAAAAAACTCTTTTTAATTGTAAAGCCCATTAAAAATATGAAAATTAATATTAACTTATACTTTTGAACGAAAAATATAAAATACAATTGGCAAAAAAAATTTACTCCTTAACAGTTCTTGTAATAATTTTATAAAAATTAACTGGAATTCTACGAAATAAACTTAAGAAATAAAAAAATTGGTTTTTCAATATTATTTTTGGCAAAATTGAAGAATAATTCATAAAATTATTTCTTTCCAATTCTAACAATCCAAGATGTTATCAAACTTAAATCTTAATTTTATTAAAATTGAATTCAGATTCGAGATTCCATATTTGAACTTTCAAACTTTGAGAGCTATTACATTTTAAAATCGAATGATAATTTCGTTTAGCTCAAAGAACGGGCAATTTTATCAAAAGTGGAGACGGTGTTTAATTTTATGCAAAATTAAATAATGAATAATTAAAGATTGCTTCAATCTACGTCCCGATATAAAAGTATTCCAAATTCAATTTGTATCGAAAGAATTTAATGTTAAATTCAAATTTTTAGGAAGAATATTGGAAAAATTATTTCAGAAAAGTTTTATTTTCAAGATATTTTTGTTCTAAGGAAATTTATACATTTTCGTCGACATATATTTCATGTTTCACTACGGGAATTCTGTAAGTATACAGTTATCTTGAATATAATGAATTGATTTTAATCGTGTTAGATATCTCCGCTTTAGGAAGAAACATCAAATAATACAGCAGTGCCATAAAAGTAAAAGTATTTTACACGTTTAAATGCCCGCATTTAATATATATTTTTTTTATATTTCTAAGAAATAAAGTCAAGTTAATGAAGTTTTATATGGCGATAAATGTTAAATTTTAAAAGAAATAAAATATTTCCCAGCAAACCTATTCTCAATAATGAAATTTTGGTGTTGAAAAATACTTTTAAAAAGACAATTGGGTAGAAATTTCTGACAAAAAACTAAATAAGTTTCATAACAATCTATTATTTATTTGTTTTGTTTTTGTACAAAACAATCACTTTGTAGTCCTACGTAATACTATATTTAAGCTAAGCGAAACCGGTCGGTAATAAAAAAATAAAATAAAATCTATGATTCTATACAAAGTTATTGTGTCATTTCATTAAATCTATTATTTATTTCGTAGAGGTTTTCTACATTATATTTGTGTTATTTAAAAAAAAGTTGATAGTTAAATTTAACGGTCGAGGAATCATTGTTTTTTTACAGAGATGATCATTGTTTGAATATTTCGTAATTTCAATCGACCAATGATTCGAAAATCAAAAATAAAACTGCAATTTTGCGTTGCTCCATCGACATAATGCTTAAGATGGCACTGTGACCGTGAAAATTTAGTGACAGCCAGACAAAAACTTACCACTTTATTCATACTTGTGTTTATAATTTTTGATAGACTTTTGCATCTGTTCAGCAGAGTTCATGCAAAGCTTTCTCACATCTAGTGGTCACCGTTTGATACCGGGAGAAATCAAATAAGTTTTACCCGCAGGCATCGTTTGCAAGTGTAAATAAGTGTTATTACGTACATTATTATTCGACTTCAGGTGCAAATTGAAACTTGACGTAATAACGCTATTTTTGAAGGCAGATAATTTGAACCTACTGTTTGCATATACTAACACACACAGTTTCCTAGATAGAAGAAAACACAATTGATAGCTTTGCATTGCCTTCGCAAAAACAATGCTCTATAAATGTTAATATTAAAAGAATACTTTGTTTTAAAACCACAGAATTTATTATGATGAAGGCCAACTGGTTTCGCTTGGATCAAACTTCGTCAGGGCACATATAATAACTAAAGAAAAAATACAGAGGTAACAGGCATATATAGGTACAACAGTTAATGATAGAGTCAGACAGTATATGATACAAAGAAGGGGGAGAGAGAGCATATATTAGAGGGAGGGAACAATTGAAAGGGCTTAATATATATTACGAAGAATTGGTAAATAAACAAGTGTACATAATAGAAAGATAATGATGTAATGTTAGGGGCAGACAAATATCCTATCTTGAATTTATATATGAAAACGACATTTTACATTGTTACATACTGTTGTACCTATGTATACCTGTTACCTCTGTATTTTTTCTTTAGTTATTATATGTGCCCTGACTATGCTTGATCCAAGCGAAACCGGTTGGCCTTCATCATTTTAAATTCTGTGATTTTAAAACAAAGTATTCTTTTATTATAATGTCCAACCACCATGTGATTGCTTCTTACGAAAAAGCTCTATAAATGTGTTCATATTTATACTAACGCAGATTCAAGTCAATTTTTGACTTATATCAACGAATTGTGTGTGAGTTTCCTTTGCGATATCTTCTTAAACGAAGGTTGGTCGCATTGCAATTCTTGGAGAGTAGCTGTAGCAGGGCTATTTTAGCTCAAAATACTCATTTTTCCAATCCACTCATAAAATATGTTTCCTTCTAACAATAAATGTAATTTGTGAAATGTATTTTAAGCTCAAAATAAGAAACTGCAGATTATGCGAAATATGGAGATGAGGATGATTGAAATGCAATACCTTACTAGAGTTCAAATTATGTAACAAAATTAAAATATGATCTTAATGTATAATACTTTGACGATGATTTACAAGCTTAAAAATAACATGCTCCCTAAATATCTAAAAAATAATATTAAATAAATATAGTGTAAATATTCATTATCCTACGAGAAGTTGTCGTAATTTTAGACTTCCCAAAACTAAACTTATGTGTACACAAAACAGCGTATTTTATAAAGGTCAAAAACTTTTTAATAACCTTCCAAAACCCCTGAAAGAAGCCTCAAGTCTTGGAACTTTTCGTAGGAATCTATGATTTTTATACACACTAAGATATCAACTTATATCTACTTGTAGGAGTATATACTATTTGGTAATCTTGTGTGCTTCGTTGTAATTTTGTGAAATGTTTTTCTTTTTTTACTAGATGTGTGATTTTTTTTTTCTAACATCTAAATAAAAATACAAAAACCAATACTTCGTCTCACACATACTCTTCTGTTATTCTCACTCTTGACATGGCTCAACTCAAGTATTTGATTCACTTAATCGTGCTATGTCTTCCTCGGGCGTCTTCAACTTCTTTTACCAT
Source organism: Drusus annulatus (assembly GCA_022651775.1). Lineage (NCBI taxonomy): Eukaryota > Metazoa > Arthropoda > Insecta > Trichoptera > Limnephilidae > Drusus > Drusus annulatus. The sequence continues at coordinate 811,708 of JAGWCC010000419.1, read as the reverse complement.
TCAATTTCACGTCATATATTCTTATCACACTAATTTATTTGTTAATTTTCTCTAATGCCCAAACTATCTATGCGTCCCTGTTCAATCCTGTTCGCTAACATCAGCCTTGTATTCTGTCCAGATATCCACATTTTTAACACGGTTATACATGGTTGTACCGTACAAATACCTCAAGGATATCATTTCTACAGCATTCACTTACCTATATTACTGTACTTTCATCTTTCCTCTGCCAGCTCTATGTCTCACTGCCATACATCAGGGTTGGTATAAGCACTCGATTGTAGACTGCTAGCATTGGTTCTTTGACCATATTTTTTATTAGGTTTAGTCCTTCAGCAATGGAGTTTTCTGCATTCACTCTTCTTTCATTATTCTTAGCAGCCTTTCTATCTCTCGTAAACATACATCCTAAATACACAAACTCATCCACTTGCTCCGAGTATTATCCAATATTAACCAAATATTATCCAAACTTACCGAAATATTAAATACTATATTTTGTTTCGAATTCAAATCACACTTACCTCAATACTTGATGTTTAGTAAGCCCATATTATTTCAGTTACAAATGATATTTTGATGAATGATGTAATAAACGTATTCATCTGTCTGCCGTCGGCCCGACGTGTGATGCTACCGTTTAGTTTTAAGACGTCTATTCTACCTTCGTCGTAACTTTAACGACGAAACATTTCAGTATTCGGCGGGTGTAGACGTCGTACGCGGAATTCGTATTCATACGCGAGATGGGTACTATTCAAACGTGATATACGCCACCGGCTTTAGAATTACATACGAAATTAGCGTCGTCAGTGGGATCTGACGTGTGTTTTATACTTTACACCTTCACAGTCATATTAAGTACCATTTATTTATTGATATAGTCATTGTTAGGTGTGGCCGGTTATCTTGTCCTGTAAGTTCATAGAGGCGGTTTATGCACCAAATAAAAATACGAGATATTCTCCATTAAAATGGTCATGGCAACAAATTTCACTTGAAATAAAGAAAACCATTAATTATAATATTCTCAGTAATCTATTAAATTTTTCCAGTAGTCCAATTATTAAGAATATTTCCCGTAAACTCAAAAAAACTCATAATTCCTTAATCACCTTCTTAGGTTAAGTTTTGTCTCTTCCAATTCATATTATCTGTCTCTTTCTCTCTGTTCGTTTGTTATAATTTAAATGTGGTTCTTTAATTTTATTACTGTTCTCTTATTTTATTTTATGTTGTGTTCTTCCTCTGTTTGTATAAATAACCGCAAACAATTTATTGTTTTGTTTAGTTTAAATGTGTACCCTAGTGGTGCTTAGGCTAATCAAAACGGGTTGGTCATAAAAAATAAAATACAATCTGTAGTCTTATATATAAAGTTATTATTATTATTATTTTTTTTCGAAGGAAGCAAAAACTTGGGGGTGTGACATTGTATATTAAATAAAACAATAAACTTTGTAAAAACACCACTTTATTAGAGTTAATCACCAACCAGGTTTCACTTTTCTCAAAGCTTCTTCAGGGCTTTTACGAAAAGCGAAACCTGGTTGGTGATTAACCCTAATAAAGTGGTGTTTTCTTACGTTTATTGTTTTATTTAATATTATTATTTTATGTTAATTATAAAAAAGTAAATATTATATAAAGTTTCAGCTTATCTTACAGTAATAAAAATAATGCTCATGGAAATATGTAAGTTACCAAAATAAGGGATTGTGTTTTGGTGTCCGCAGAGCAAAAACGAGTAATAAATTATTATTTATGAAAAAAAGAGGGCAATTGTAAGATAAACAATAAAATCTTAAGGTCTGGGCCATTTTTCTTATTTAATTCAATGAAAAAAAAATAGGCATTCCAACGACAGTGCGTTATTATGCTAAATGAGGTTGCACAAATGATTCAATTGAAGTTGTTGCACAACAAGTAATAAGCTTGGACTCATCCGGGAACAGGTAATGATTTATTAATTGTGAGTGAACAACTCAACAAGTTATGTTAAAGCCTCTAAAAGTTATTTGCAAAAGTTGAGTTTTTCGCTTTCTGCAAAACAACAACGATATATCAAATGGTATACTTACATATAAAGTACCATTTTTACACTTTTTATTGTTTTACTTATTATTTTGGTTGTGTCTAGAAATAATAAAAATGTGGATGATACTGGGAAGAAATGGATGAAACACGAATTGTATGCCAGAATTTATTACATGGCATTTCACCCTGTGTAACTATATGTAAGTGGTGTGGTAGTGAGTTAGTTAGTCAACTAATAAAACAAGTAATGCAATGAAAAATGAACTTTGTATAACACAAAAGATTTAATTTTTTTTTATGACTGACCTATTTTGCTTAGCCTAAGCATCATCAGGGTACAAAATTAAATAAAACAAAAATACATAGTGTGCGGTTATATATACATAGAGAGGGAGAACAGAATTTAAAATAAAATAAGAGAACAGTGAGAAAACAGAAAAATAACATTTAAATAAAACAAAAGAACAGGGAGAAAGAGACAGATAATATTAATTGAAAAAGGCGAAAACGTCAACTGAGAAGTTGATTTCATTAATTATGTCAAACCACAAAGTGATTGATTTCTACGAAAAGTGTTAAGTGAATTTTTTTAACATCTTTTTAGATTATGCAGCCCAGTCATTCTAGGACAAAATGGGGGAGAAATAAAATACGATCCTGGTGGCTTTATAGTTATAAAATTTACTAAGAACCTTCAATACCTAAGAATTTTCGGAACTTTGAAAAAATATGTTATTTTGGAAAACGTTCCTTTTTCAAAATAAAAAAAAATAAAACAGAAAAAAATTTTATTTGGTAACAACTTAATCAAAGATTTGGTTGTCTCTAGTAAACAATCAGTGTGGAGAAAGTCTGGCTCGCCAGCATTCGGGGTCATTTTTGGAGCTAGTGTACCAATCTTGCCAATCCTCTGTCAATATATTTACATACTCGTGTACTTCTTAAGTTGCCTAATCTTGTTTGTGAATTTCTCCCAGTAATCCATCTGCTCTTGTGTTCCACAGAGCTGGATAGAATGTCTTAAGAAAGCAGCTTTATAACGAATAAGTAGAGCGCCAGCGGAATGTGGGTTTGTGGAACACAGCTAAAGTTTCACCTTCGAAACTGACATTGATTTATTGTGAAAATAATGATAAATTGAAGTAAACTAAACAGCATCTTTTGCCAAATGGCGCTAATAACACTGAAATGTTATTTACTCATGAATTTAATATTGTGAAATAACTGCGGCGTAAACTCGTTATTAATGTATATCCAGTCTAAATATGGTTCTTAATATCGTAGTACTAAATATAACGCTTTTATGTCTGTGTTATTGTGCGAGGTGGGCTGGTATTTCAAAATAAATATCAAATAAACGCAATACATTCAAACGATTTTCACTATTTTATTTATTTTTTCTTACGAATTTGTTTTTTTTTTTTTTTTTATCCATATATTTTTATTATTATTATTGTGTATCACAACTTGTATTTTATTATTTTTGTAACTATTTTATTATAAAATTTTATTATTACTATTCACATCAAAATACAGTGCAACCTCGATTTACGAGCGTAATTTGTTCCGAAAACGTGTTCGTAATCCAAAACACTCATATTTAAATATAAAAATATAAATTCTTTTAAGAAAAACAACCATTTCCGGGTTGCAAATAACCTGATCATACTTGAAAAACTCCTACTACCATCAGCATAAGACGTTGCTTTTGCAATGATGGAGGACTTAGCTAGCAGAGGAATTGAACTCATGACGCCTTAGTGGGAAACCGATGCATTTGTCCACTCAGCTACTAACCGGTATCAAAGCAAAGTTTTCCTTAATAAATAATGAAAACTAGGATGGTTCGTCCAAAAACTTAAAATTATTTATGTAATGTACCTACTTTTTATTAATTCAATTTATTGTCAAGTACAAACGTATGATTGGATTTATTAATTATTTGCTTTTTTTCGGATTTCTTTTGAAACTTGACAATGCATTTTCGTTAAACCGATTGATAGCTTGCATTGCTATATTTGTATTCAATTGTTTATTTTCTACGAAACTTTCACTGTTAGAATAATTGCTAAAAAAATGGTGTATTATCAAGAAATACATATTTTCTTTATGTGGAAACAATAATTTGGGTGTCGAAAAAATTATCTTTTGGTTGGTTTTATGTAAATTAGCGAAGATTATTATTATAGATATATTCACCATCAATAAAGTACCAATTTCACAAACTAAGACTCCGAACCACTCGTATATACTCGTATACAGATTGTAAGCCACAATTAAAATAATAATAGAAGACCGCGAGCAAGGGAGGCTTCTCGATAATAAGTTGTTAGGTCTGAAATTGTTTGTGGACGGTGTGGACGCCGTAAACATAAGTCGTTACTGGAGGGAGACAGCAAGATACCGGCAACTCCGTGATCGAGCAGCTAAGATCCATAACTACAAATCCAAAGGTTGCGAATGCGAATTCTGGTTTACGGAAATGAAATTGATTCTATTTGTATGTGTTATTTTAAATTTATTTAATTTTAAAAAATATATAAAAATTGTGTACTTGCGACACGTTCCAGAATGATCGATATTTCTCATTATCGCCCTGGTGAAATACCTCCAATCAGAATCGAAACATTCGCGCTTAGATATGAATAGTCAGGTGCTTTCCTTTTTGTCATTTCCTTATCTCTTACCCTTGCCCACTCCTTTCCGACTCACAAAATATCCCAATCGGGGATGCTATAATCCCGCTGGTTCCGGAAAGTTGTGACTTCTGTAGGGTGTTCATATAAAAAAAAAATTGGCGGCGTTTCCTCGAGGCGGCCAGGAATCTAACCAAAGGCTGTTAATTTGATGACGATGATTGATTGGCAGCTTTCCTGGAACTAGAAACTTGAAAGATTGCGATTGTTGTGTATGTGAAATATCGTTTTTTATCTCTAATATTATTTTTTTCCATAAAATAATATTTTACTGCAATATGTGCTTAACTTTTTGTTTTTGTCAGGGAATATAATATACTAGTACATTTATGTACATAGAATAAAAAGAGAATTACACCCCACAAAACTTATAATCATCTCTTGAATAAATATGAGCTCTCCTTCAACGGAGGAAGGAGTTACTGTCATGTGACTTACTATAGTCATGGATTTTAATGGTTTTCTTGCTTTATAAAGCGGAAAACTTTTTCCATTCCACAATAACTGACATAATACTTACGACAGAAAACATCGTAAAAACAATGCATTTGTGTTATTTTAAAGTAATGACGGGTCATGTCAAATTTTAAAAAACAGACGAGTATGCACAAGACGATGTATAAATGAGATTTTTTAAGTTGTGTGACATTATCCCTTTTGTGAAATGATTTGATGGCTTAATTAGATGCATTGTTCGATTTAATGCGTAAACCTCATAAAATATGCCCCAAAAAAGTTTTCATTTAATCCACCATAACATAGGTAAAAAAATTCTAGAACGGCAACCAAAAATACAAATAGAGACGGGTTACATAGTGATGCGTTACATGCGTCTGTATTTTTTTTATATAATATCAATTTTTATCGACTTTATTTTTAACATTACGTATTTTTGAATTTACTCTTTAATTTTCTCGTCTCTGTTTGCAATGACAGAAGGAATATTAACATTGGTGGGTTACTAAAATATCTAATACTAATTTATCGAAGGAAGCAATCACTTTGTAGATTGACATTATAATTTAAATAAAAAATATTTTAGTTTTAAGCCACTTTATTTATAAACATATAACAATTCGACCGGTTTCGGTTAAGTTTAACCTTCTTCAGGAACGTATATATATAAACTGAGTTAATATATATTTCTCAGTTTATATATATACGTTCCTGAAGAAGGTTAAGTTTAACCGAATTCGGTCGAATTGTTATATGTGTATAAATAAAGTGGCTTAAAACTAAAATATTTTTTATTTAAATTATCTAATACTACTAATATAAAACATCATTCGCATACGTATAAAAGCATACGCTTTTCAAATGCGTTTTCAATGTGATATAAAGAGCCCACTCAATAGTGTAGCAAATTTACGATATTTTGATGATAATTAAAATTTAAGAATTATTCACTGCAGTCGATTCAACTGCAGTGGTCGTGAATTAGCAATAACTAATATACATAATTATTGCAGGGAACTGGGAGTTAACACCTCAAATACTTATTGATCATTAAACCACTAATTAATTGCCATAATTGAAATCCAATAGCCAATATGGATCTATGTTATTAGGCAACTATATAACAATTGGGAATATGCATATAGGATGCACGTATTATATAATAAAACAAACGAAAATAGCCACATATCTTCTATAGTACAATAAAAGCTTCAATTTAATTAAGCTTAGTTGATTTAATTAATAATTGCGTTGATTGAGTTAAAAGAACCAAACTATGCGAGAATGTTTGTATTTGTTTTCAAGTATTCAAATTATTTTTTGTGCGTAGAATTTTTTTATTTCTTTGAAATTTTCTATATTTGTTAAAAATAAGGAACACATGTTTGTAATTGAAATCAACAGCATGAAAATGGGTAGCTTTTCCAATTTTTTTTTACTCCATGCATGTCATCATGGAACGGGCCACCGGCACCCGTCTTTCCACCCTCTTTATATCTGAATCTCTTCAAGACTCCCATAAGCAAATCTATTCTATAATAAAAGCACTTTCCTTAACCGAATCAGATCTTCTCCTAACCAGGTGGAGATTCGGTTCAATATAGATAAGGAAGCTTTTCCGTCCGATTTACCGATTTCATAATAGTGATTATATTTTGATAATTTGGAAAGAGCTTTTTGTAAAAAATTGCCTCATATGACTCATAATATTAAAATTATTGACATTTTACAATGAATTACGAAATTCAAGGTATGTAAATATTATTGTAATTCGGTATAATTCTAATCATGCTTCTTACCGGAATCAACTAAATATGGAAATAATAGTTTTGTTTCACAGATATTCCAATCCAGAGGAAACGTTTATTTTACTGTTTATCACCTGTACACGTTTTATAGTTTAATAGTTTTTCTTTAGTTATTGATGTGCCCTGACGAAGCTTGATCCAAGCGAAAACGGTTGGTCTTCATTATAATAAATTTTGTGGTTCTAAAACAAAGTATTCTTTTATTTTAATGTAAGTTTAAGTTGTATTGTCTTTGGAGCAGACAAACAATTCATATTATTAAAAGCTTTAGATACATGTAATTTATTTTATGTTAATTTAATTATTTCCTAGCTATGTAAGGCACCCTTGAGAAGACATTTGTGAGAATTGAGTTAAAAAAATTATCACGTATTATTATTGAGGAAAGATTACGAATTAAGAATAAAATAGGGGTGAGTATATTGTACCTATTATGAGGATGTGGAGTGAATATATGTAATTAGCTTTTTTGTTCCATATTTACCTAGCAATGAAAGCCACCATAGAAGCTTTATCAACTAAAATACAAGTCATGAGTTCGTAGGTTATTCGTTTTCCATTTTATTTGACTAAAAATGGACAGATTTGTTCTAACAACGTTATCATATTTTGTTATAATATTAAATTTATCAAAAACAGTTAAAAATGAATACAAATAAAATTAAAGAAAAACTGAAACATTTTACGTACAAAAACATTATTTTATGTATAGTACATAGATTGAGTATAATTAAATTGTCATTTTTTATTCAATCGATTGACTGCAAAATTTCAAAAAAGAATTTTGCAAAGAGGGGTGATTTATCGCTACTCCAACTTTCGATAACATATATAACTTATGATAAAGACTTTTAAATTCATGTGTAGCCCTGTCCGAAAAATGTTTTTTTGTTTGCTTAATAAACCCAAACAAAAAAAAAATCCACAGCTGTCGTAAAAAGCACTCATTAATAATTATTTTTCAGCAACACCGACCACGTTACTTGTAAATAAGATATTCATTTCAATGACGATCATTGTAATGTAATGACGCTTACAACTGACATTCATTTATCAACATTTAGACCCCTTGGAATAGCAAGGTCCCTTTTGACACCACACCGCTATGCAATAATAAACTCTAAAGTAGCTTTCTATAAAGACCATTATCACATGATTTGTAATTTTAATGATTTATGTTCAAGTGTATTTCTTCTTTTTCTTTCTCTCTTTGATGGTTGGTAAAAAAAAAATGTATGTTCTCCACAATACCGGTAAACTCTTAGCGTAGAGGATAATATTTTTTTTTAAATGTTCAGAAAAAAAAATTAAAAATTCCAAAACAAAAAGTATTTTTAAAGCAGTTAAATATTTTATCACAGAAGAGATCCTATAAAAATACATTTGGGGGTGTGCATGTGCTCAAGGCAAGATAAATTTGTCATTACTTATTGTAAAGTTGATCAACCAACTTTATTCCTTGAACAGATAATCAATTTCACTAGCCTGCCTGAGTCAAAAAAAAAAGTGTAAATTGGTGGTAAGTTTTCTTTCACATTTCTTGGAATTATGAGAATTCTGTAGAAAAAGGTAAAGTAAAGCTACTTTGGGAGGTAATTCTAAACGACTGTACAAGTAAACAAAATAATTTTGAAATTACTTTTTAATCCATACAATTGTTATTTTCCATAAGCACAATTAAACATTTTTACCTGAAAAATAGCTTAAAAATTTGAAATTTCTATCGAAACTATTGATATTTTTTTACTTCTATTATCGTTTAGAATCATCTCCCGAAGTCAACTCATTTTACTTTTGAAAACCTTGTATATGTAATTTTAATAATATATTGATGATGAGAAATTAAAAACGATACATAAAATAAAAAGACAAGGTTGCTTGCGAAACTCGAACTCGAGACATTCACTCTATTCGAAATCAGCGCATCTACTAACTCTGTCATTCCAACCAAATAATGAGATCAAAATTTTAACAATCACATACTCCTTGAAAACCATTATTATTTAATACTTATTTCATTATTTTTTCAAATGCGTTGGCAACCACCTCCATAATCGTCAGTAAATTTCTATCCAAACACAATTGCAAACATAAACGGCCTCGTGGATAGAATTATTAATTATTATTTTTTTAATATTCTTGTGAAAAACGAGAATACACTGAATAAATAATAATGTAATGTAACCCCTCGACCTCTAGCGAAAATTGGATCCCACTAACGATAATATCTACTACATGAATTATTGAGAACTCGAACGTCTGTGAAACCGAGCCTCGCAAGAACGCGATGTTATCTAAAACCAACGCCAAGATGTTTCCCTGACAAACTGATATCTCAGCTTTCGTTCCACGCAGGTTGACATCTCCAAGACAATAGGCATTGAAAACTAGAGCACTTAAAGCGGGTGGAATATATTATTTATATACTATTTCTTATGTTATATTAATATTATACAGTAGCTGTTTGTACAAAACCTACATAACTTATATTACACTGTCAACCAAAGAGTTACGACATCTGTAAGATAACATTTTTCACATGCATTTCTACCTTTTATGTTAGCATCTTAAAAATAATCGCATATCTGGACTTCCACCCGACGTGAAGATTGTCTATTTTGATGACGATTGAACTCTCGAAAATTTTAGTGCAGCTTGACACGCTTAAATTTGAAGACAGTGACGTCGCGTATGTAGATTTTGTTTATACATATCGTCACCGGAAATGCAAAAGAGCCAAACCACCAATTTGAGAAGTTTACATCAAAGCACTTTAAATTTATTTTTTACAATAAAATTCATAGGTCTTCAGTACCTGGTTGGATTTTGAATAGCAAAGTTAACTCAGGTAACTCAATGCTCCCACTAAAAAATATATTTTAGATGGCTGAAGGGCTACAAAAGTCTTCAGAATCAAACAAGAGTGAGAGAATTCGACACAGAAAAAATACCGATTACAACTGCATATTTAAATATTTTTTGACCAACGTGTCGCTTAAGCCTCTTTGCCTTTCAAGCGACGATATAATATGTATTTTATAAAACAGTTTGTTCTCCCTTGATTTAATGCAATTTAAGCCACATCCATCTTTTATTTTGAAACTCTTCTGTTCACTTTTGCTGTTGTTCGTTACTCAATTAAGTGGTCAACAAAATAGATTACAAAATACATAAATCACCATTGTGCAACAAATAGTAATTAATTAAAAAATATCGTTCATTTAGGTACCCGCACTTAATGCTTGATGAGAAGTCTAAATAGGAATAAAAAAAACGTATTTATAGAAATTGTTGTTTTTGTTTTCGCATTATTTGACCTTTTATTACATAGGAATTCACTATAAGTGGTAGACAATGTTCTTGAAAAGCCTGAGAATGAAAAGTTTAAGATGCAACAAATATTTATTTGTTCAAAAACAACGGGTTTGACTCAAACTAACCTAACACACTACGGATGCACTAATAAATATAAAATATTATTTTATGTACACAAATATTAACCCGGTGTTGAACTCATTCTTCCCATTCCTTTTAATTGTTTTCTTACACTTAGTTCTCCAATGAATCACGGTTTAATTTTAAAAAGTCGTCTGGACGTTTTAAGTTAAAAGGTGATTGATAATAGAACAAAAGCGATGGGGTATTTGGCTTATAACCATTTAATGAGATGTAGTATGCGCAATCGCCATGATATCTGTCAAACTGTATTTCTCTCACATAGTTTTGTTATGGAATAAATTATTAAACGTTACGCGTGTTGAATGTTCGAAGAATTGACCTTTACGTTTCCCAAAAAAAAATTGTCTTCGTAGTACTTAACGCGTTTCATATTAATAAACGTCAAGCCAAACCCAACCAACAAAAAATGACAGATGACAGCAACGAATGGTTTTTATCCATGGAATTCGATTAATAAAAATAAAAGGGTTTGCTTTCATAATGAATTTTCTCTGTGCTGTCAGCATTTTTTTATACACACCGGATACACATATGTCTGGTTAATTACTTAGTAACCATTACGTTATTCCATCCAAGGGGTAGGCTGAAAAGATAGAAATCCATACTTTTATCCACTCTTTTGACAAATTCTCGTTAATTCATTCGCACTGATGAATTTTATTATTTTATCCGAACTTTAGTATTTGATTAATTCTAATAGACTAAATCCATATCGATACCGATGATGTCTAATGGATCGCTAGCTGGACAATGACTGGTTAGTAGCCAAGTGGGCAAACGCATCTGCTTCCCACCCAGGCGTCGTGGGTTCAATTCTTCTTCTAGCTAAGTCCTCCATCATTGCATAAGCAACATCTTCCGCTTATTATGATGGCAGTAGGAGTTTTTCAAATATTGTCAGGTTATCTGTAACCCGGAAACATTTGTCTTTCTTTGAAAAATATATATCATCCCTTGAGTGCATGGGCGGCCATTTTGGACGCTTTCCCTATGAATTTTCAGAAATTATTTCAAAGTTAAGTAAATATTACTAGCGCAACAAGAACGCTAGTAAAGTAATGATGTTTTATTAGACAGAGTTTTTATGCCATTTCAATATTCTTTTTGAAATTTCTAACAGCATGGTGCATTAAATGCGATAGAAACTTTGGGATCCGATGCGTTGGGACCGTACTGAAAAAAGGGGAGTAAACGTGGGCTGGTTTCACTGGAAATGTGTTTCACAAAGTGCTAATGTTTTGGCCCGAGGCTTTGGCAAGCTGTTTCGAGGTTTAGGTGTGAAGTGCACGACTTTGGCAGGTGCATCGGCTGAACTTCCTGGACGTAGTTAAGCAATAGGTGTATACGTTTTTTCGTTGTTGAAGCATTGGATTAATTAGTTCCTGTGCTCTTTTGAAATGGTGAAATAATATTGTGGATTGTTTAAATTTGGAATTAATATATTTTTATTACCGAGAAATATTGAATACTAAATTACTCAAATAGCTGCAGGGTGCTAGGGTTTTTACTTTTGGACAATTTAATACATTTTGGGCTACTAAGACTAACCGAATTGTAGTGTTTTGAATTCTTTTGTTATTATTCAAAGTGAATTTATTCTAAGTGTCCCCAAAGAGGGCGCAGGTTTTAAGGCTCGCGCCAATACTATTGTTATGCCTGATGCGCCAGGACACGAGAAGGCATTGCTTTTTTTGTAGATAGATATTGTTTACAATCGTCTGGAATTTTAAATAGTTCTAAAAGATCGTGCTGGGGTTCACCAATGCTATGAAATAAACTACGGTAGCTCAATATTACTCTAATTTCTTAAGAAAAGGCTTTTTTTGTTTGTTTGTTTTAACAAAAAAATATTTTATTAAGAAAGACAAGTGTATAATTGTCAAGTTCATCACAAAATTTAACTGTAATTTATCACGAACCGGTGCTACATAAATCATCCAAATACAATTTATTTTTTACGACTTGTTTCGGGTTCGAATGATTTTTTTAAGCGATTCGTTGACATTATGAGATGGATTGAAAGAAGAGATATTTTATTACTATTTTGGGTGAAAATCGTAAATATTTTATGTGCTGTATAATTTTTTCCCTAATCGGAGAAGCTATCACACGTTTGGTGGAGAGTAGTTACCAAAAGGTTAAAGGTAAGTACCTATTCATTTTAAGTCAGGCAATTTGGTACAGAATTTACTAATTACTTAGTTGGTTTTCGAAATATTCAATCCTTATGAACTTGATACGTTGTGACATCATTAATTTAATCTTAAACCATTGTTTCATCTACTAGGCAGCAAAAAACGAAAATTTGGCGTTGTAAAAATTAAAAACAAAAAAAGTATACATATATACGTTTTGAATATATATATATATATATATATATATATACATATATTCAAAAACGTAAAGATTCATTAAGTCGAAACAGTAGGTAATGTATATGTGTGCAAAAGCAAGAATGGAATGAGTAAAAAAAACATTTTAAGTATGCAGAATTGTTCTTTAGATACATACCTAGCAAGGAAAAAAGAGATGAGTCAGAAAATTAAATTATGTACGATCAGTTTTCAAAAAGGACATATGACATATGAAATGATTACATACAAAAAACAAAATTCCAAAATTTTGTTTTTGCTCTCCTGAAAACCTGTGTTTTTTAAACTCATTCCGTTCTTCCTTTCACACAGTTGTATTGGTTTGTTTGTTATAATTACAGTTATTATTGTCAATATTAGAATGTAAACAGTGTTTAATAAGTGAGGTTATTCTTTGAAAAAATCAATAACCCTTCTCTTTTCTCCTAAAATAGTCTCAGATTAATAACGACGCTCCATTATTGAGGATCCGTAGTTCTACTTACTCCAGGCAACGGGACTGTTGTCTTATGACTGTATTGTATACCCCTTTTTAATCTGATCAGATAAGTAACATTTCTGATTACTTCAACTTAAATACCTATTTAAATAAATAAAAGTGGATTCAGATTTAAAATGCTCATACCAATTATCTTCCACATTTTAAATGAATATATCAACTACTGTGCTTCTGAATATCATGCGCTTGTTTGAATGATACGTGTCTTGTCTATACAAGCATCCTAATTACACGCGTTACTGATCACAAGATGAAGTAATTTGTATGTCGGCCCTGGCCTTTTGGCTTGGGCGTAACAGCATGTAACGTCTAATGACAAGAGATTCTGATATTCAAATACAGGCTACATACTCTAAGCTCCACAAAAAAGGCAACGCTTAAAATGTTCGTTGCAAAGAACATCCCAGAATCTACTGAACAAAAAAATCCCCAGTAGTGTGCTGTTTACTGATTTGAAAGAAAATTGATGTCGTCGATTCACATAAGACCTTTTGATTCCTAGAAACTAGGCAGACCAATAAAATTGATGTATCTGTTAACTAACAAACTAACCATTATCCAGGGATAGGCAGAGAGGACGGCATACAACTCTGTCTTAGCACATACTCCTTGCTTCATTCGCATTTATACATCGTCTCATACATACTCTTCTGTTATTCTGACTCTTCTCATGGCCCGACTTAAGTATTCGATTCACCTGATCGTTCCATGTCTTCCTCGGGCGTCGCTGACTCCTTTTTCCATTTATTTTCGCATCGTATAATATTTTCACACTCCTTTCTTCGTTCATTTACTCTACATGCTCAAAACATTTAAGTGTCCCTTTCTGTTAAAGATAAAATTTCGATTATAGAATTATAGAAAAATTATAGAATTTTACCTTACTTCGAGAATACTAGACACGCCCACAAAACAATTCTATGGGTTTGTCTCTTCAATGCTAGAACCTTAAAGAAAGCTTTTCCGAAATATAATTTTATCTTGAATTGGAGCAATTTTGTTTATTTTTCTTATCGCTTTTCAGGGCGGTTTCATGCTCTGATAGCGTGAGATATCAAATTAACAGCTGGGAATTCTTTTGGGGAAACATCTCTTAGGAAATTGATCGAAAGTTGATTCAATTTGATGAAAATTTCAGCTCTTCGTGTATGCTGTAATATATCTAATCAAATTGAAATGAAGAAAAAAAAGTTGCTACGAAATAAGGTAAGACGAAATGATTTTTCTAAAACGGTTATGGTGAAGAAAGATAAACTGGGGTTATGTGCATATTTTAAAAAAATCATACTTTTTTTATAACCTGTGCAAGTGGGTTCTGTTCATTTTCGTTCAATTGTACTTTTGATAATTATTTGATAGCTTAAGGTTCTATTGGATCCATCCAGTTTCTTGCTGAACGACAAATTATCTTTATATATACTATATTTATACTAGTTTATATTTATAAACTAGTGGTTTCCCATGAAAAATCACGGGATGCAACTTGACTTGTACAAAAAAATAATTTGTCAAATAATTCACACATTTCAAATAGAGAATAATGTCTGCTAAAATACAATTCATATTAACATAATAATTTTCTAAACAAATTTAATTTAGAAAAGTTCCCATTCATAGGTATTATATAATTATTTCAGCAATGTAGTTGATTATTTAGTTTAATATTATGTACAATGTGACACAATATCTTAACATTAATCACATTAATTTTTACCCGTAAAAAGTCACGAAATGTAATTTTAATTTAATAATTTCATTCAACATTAGTTCCAAATTTGCAAAGTTCACACTCGTCCAAACTTTACGAACTCACAGGGGAATTTATTTATGGTTAATTACGTAAGTGATAGACAACTAGGCTTTTACATAAGAAACTATTAACACGATACTACAAAATGAATAGAGTTAGAACATTAAGGTAAGAAAAAAATTGTTATAAAGTTATAAAACTCGAGACAGTAAATATCACAAAATTAAATAATAATTTGATGTAAGCAATCGAAATGTATAATATAATGTGTTATAAGAAGAATTGACGAGTCTACAGATCTTATAATGAAGCTTTTCAAACGATCTCTCACATTATCAACGGCGGGAAATATTTTTCCCAAAATTAGAATTTCCAGCAAGTTCACCGAACCATTTCATTTCGTGGTATTCAGTACGCACTCACAAATAAAAATATTTATAGTTAATTGCGTACAGATAGATTAACTTCGACCAAAGAACCTAGCAGGCAATTTACAAGAAGAATAAATAGCACACAGTTAGATAATAGTGATTGGAGAAAAAAGTGCTTTGAAGACATAATAGTTTATAATAATAGTCATTTTTTTTTTTTTACAATAGTCTAAAATTTTATTTTTCCTGATGATTTCTCTGTCACTTTTACAAGGTGTAGATCACTTTTCAAAAGAGCTATAGTTTTATACAAACGCTATAACGAAAGATACAAGCATCAACAAGTCTCCCATATTTTTCCATGGGTTAGAGATTTAAAAAAATAAGGTAGGTAGAAAGCAGCCCGGGCTAGGTCTCTGTAACGTTTCTCATGTTCCTTTCAAGGATTAACTTTGTAGTAGATAAAAGCTATCTAAATAAATAATAGACGAGGTTGAATAGTTAACATTAATGGACTTAGGTATGGCAAACTGCTCCACCAGGTGTTGTTTATAAGAGTTAGGATAGGTTCGGTTAGGCAAAGTAAGGTAATGTTGGGTAAGTTAGGTTAGGTTAGGTTAGGTTAGGTAGTATCTAGGTTAGGTTCGAGAAGAATAATAACACTTCCTAAGAGATAAAATAGTGATAAACTAAATAAAAGATTTATGTTAATTCACTTCACAGTTCTGGACCTAAAGCGACTATCAATGATGATTTTTCATTAATTCACAATAATTTAATTACACGGTACTTGTTATAAAGGCGGACTTTTCTTTAACCATCCCAGATTCTAAATAAAAGCAAAAAAAATTGTGCTTTTATCTGCATGGTGTTAATGTCATAATAAATTCACATGTAAAACAAACGGGTTAACAAATATTATCACAAAGGTAAAGAAATTAAATGAAACACTGTGCTCCTGGTTCTAGATTATATTTGATTAAGCTGCGTGAATGATTTTTTTTTGCTTTTGTTATAGATTTATAGAAAGTTCTCATCACTTAATCAAAAAAAATCTCAAATCCATATGTACTCGTATAGTCAACATGTCTTGACAAAACAATGGGAAAAATAGGAGAGTAAACATTTTAAACACTATTTGTATTAATTAAACTAACCGTATGTATTTTGCTTCACGATACAAGAATTGATCAAACTTTTGAAGTTTAAAAATATATCAAACACGGCTAACGCCATTTCAAGCAACGTTTCGATTCTGAATGGTGGTCTTTCACCAGGGCGATACTTATCTATCTGTATGAGTATCTACCACTCTGTTTGTATTTTGCCGTTACTGTATTTTTCTAAGGATATGATGATAATCATTTATGTAATTATATAATACGAAACTAGGAAAACAATGGTGAGCCTTGATTTGGCTGATTATTCACTTAACAAAAAGTATGAAAATGTGTTGTGGTATGTTTCAAATAAACTTTCTAATGGAATTAAAATGTGTTTGTTGACAAACAGTTAAAGTATTTGAAACTCGTTGGCACAATTGTTTGTACTATGCAATGGGTCATAAAAACACACACAGAAATTACATATTTTTATGGAAATCCGATTTCAAAATATTCAAATACCAACGTCTCGTTTGAAACGCTGCTTAAAATCTACATAATAAATGATAAAACGTTTGTTAAAATTTTCCTCTGCTGAAACAAAATAATATACAAATATAAACAATTGGAATTCTTTTTGGGTTTTAGGTTATATCAAAAGCTTTCTGGGTCAAAACGAGGAACGCATTGGAATTCCGGGCAACGAATGTTTATTAATTCATTGCAAAAGGCTGTCGCGTTTTGGGATATGGATAAAGCCTTACATAAAGCTAAAAAAATCCAGTTGCTTAGGTGTTATGACATCCTTTGCTTCAAACTGCATGATACCTAAAAAACGGGTTACCCAGCGTATTCCAGAAATTGCGTAAAAAAGTTTATGAATTATTGAAGTTTAGAACGCCTTAAATTTTAATATCACCACGTTCTGCCAGTTTTTTAAATTTTATTTTGATTATTCTTAATTGCAATTCCCAACATATCCATAGAAAAATGTAAAATGTCTGTAAAAGATATCGGGAAGCTGCCTGAAGGATATATTCTGTTTTTATACTAATGCACGGCCTAGAAGATATTATCTGGAGATAAAGACATATTTAGATATACAAGTTAAATAAAGAATAAAAAAAAATTGTAGCCAGTTGCAGAGTTTCTTTTCATCATCGTATGGTGGAGGAAAATCAGCGTAGGACAAAGTGGGATGCTGTGATTGTTCGACCAGTGGACGGCATTGGGAGTAACTTGATTCAGCACAGATGGGCCTCCGAAAAACTGATGATGGAGACATTGTTCTACTAGTCGTTCTGTAGTTGTCACTGAGTTTTCCATCATTTTTCTGGAGAGTGTCGTGACTGAAGCAGACTTTCGTCTTCAATCCAAGTGTTAAATACCCTTTGTATCGCCATGGTAAGAGATCACTATTCAGAATTATATTGCTGCTTGACATGACTTTAGTCATGTTCAGTGACCAGATGTAAAAAACCAGGTACTTTCCAACCTTCTTTATCCCATCTCCGGCCTCCGCTCTAAACTAAAGCCTTATAACATTTCCCGAAAATTGGTATTGGCATTACTATGCCTGGCTTCAAATAGTTGAGATATTTGTGCAGCACTGTATTTAAAATTGATATTTTTCGTAATATATTTTTTATTAAGCTGCTTTAAAACCTAACTTTACAAAAACTTCTGGAAAATATGATCACTTATGCATTAACATGTATATTGAGTATTCAACAAAGTTGTTACAATAGGCGACCTAGAATGTTTCCATAAATATATTTAGTAGCTCGAGCTACATAATAAAATAAAAACTAGATATTCACCGGTAGGTGTTAAAAGTAAACACTTTTTCTTTCAAATAAGAACTAACAAAAATTCTTTGTTTGATGTAGAAGCGTAATTTTGTCGTTAAATTTACGAGAAATTCATAAAAAAAAAATGTAAAAGGTTTTGCTAAATGATTTAATCGTAATATTCCCTTCTGAGCGCTTGTTCAATTGAATTATTTTTCATTTCAATTTTGTCTTTAAAAAAAACATCATCCAGGAAAATCGTGAAAGAAAATCCAGAACCATCTCGCACCATAAGTTTCATTAAAAAGCTTGAATTTACTAACAGTCGCAAATTCCAAAACCCTTTATCTCGACGTTAAGTCTTAACGTCTCGGGTAGGCCGATAAATTGGTATGTTTTCCCGGATAAATGGTGTAAGAATTATTATTCTTACATATTTTTCAACCAATGATCTAGAGAACCGGCTTGGCATTGGTCCATTACCAACAAGATGTGTCTTTTCCTAATAAAAGTTTCTTCTCTATTTTTAAGAAATTATTTACATATATTATAACACCTATGTGATTAAGCGTATTTCAAGAATCAACAATTATCCCGACTTCAACAAATATGAGCAATACATTTTACTGCTTTACGTTCATAAGTATGTAGCGTCATTTAGCTTTAGAAGTACAATTTTAGGCACCTCAATACCATTTTAATGCCAGAGTATCGAATATGCCCTAAAAATTGATTTTATTTAAATTTGAGTTATTAATAAGGGTATCGCAAGCCACTAGAATACTGTTTGCTTCTTACAAAAATAACGCAATCGGACTGCTAGTGTGGAATTTTCTCTTCTCTTTTCCACCCCGTTTTTTTTTACCACTGTTAATGAAATCATTCAATTTTTCACTCTATGTCTAACAATCTTCGTAAGATCTCCAAAAATACCACAACATCGACGCTACCCCGAATTACAGAATTTTATTTAAGAGTTGAGTAGAAAAACAGCCAGTTTTAAAATTCCGGAGTGTACCTATACTATTGATTTCTTTTCGTTTATTTGAAAAATAAAACAATAAATAAAATGATACGTAATAATGCATCAATCACGTCTTTTTATTTTTCAGAATACTTTAATATTTTTGGAAACCTTCATAGCTCACTATATGAAGTTCTTGCATAATATATATTTGATAAAAATACAGTTGGTTTGGTCACCTTCGTTCGTACGATTGCCAACCTCACGTATCGTATTTCTAAATCGGAGGTTACGTTAATTTGAACCAACGTTAAAAATCCTCAGAATAAAATTATTGTAGCATTATTTTTGTGCAAATTTCATTATATTTAAGCCCACTTCAAGATATCTCAAGATATAACAATTCCAAAATCAACCGATTTTCCTCCTTTTGAGGTTCGTGTTTTCAATTAAGTTATTTCTAAAAAATTATCAGAAACCGGAATAATATTGAACGTTTAGTATCTATGTGTTCACTAAAAGCAGTGTGACCTTTTAACGATTCTGGGAATTTCATTTTGAGAAGTTGTCCTTTGACAGTTCAGCAGGTCTTCTGAAATGTTCTGTAGTTGGTTATGTAATTATACATTTCCCAATAGATATTGACATAAGAAAGGTTGAAATGTCCAATGCCTTAATTGATAAAGCCTCGTAAAGGGATGAATGTTTGTTCAAAACACGAAAATCTAGATAAAGTTTTGGGTTTACGGTATAATTTGTGTGTTGTTTGCGTAACGAAGACACAAGAAGTTTAGGCTTTGACTCAATCATAAAATTACGTACAGAGATTTGCACAAGACATCTCTCTATTTTATTGTGTTAGGAGTACAAAGGTACTCGGTGATTCCTACGCCAGCACTCTGATATTCTAATGTCCTTATTTCTCATACATGATTATGGAAGATATGAATTTTTAATTAACAGGGTAGAGTAAAAGTCACGGAAAACTAAGAACTGTTTTTTTTTTTCATTAAAAAATATTTGTATACTCCAGATACGAAAAAAAGCAATGAATTTTTTGTGTAGAACCGCACGTGAGTCCCAACTACCCGTAAACAATGGAACTTGTTCGATAGTAGAAATCCTTATATCAAGGTATACAGGATGTATCGGATCGAACCCGAAAGACTTTACCCAGTGATTCCTTTTCATATTTGGAGTAAAAAATGTAGATGGCATTTTGGTTTCCGGCGACATTTATTTAATTTATTTATTTATTTAATTTTTAATTTTGGTTTTAAATAGTGAATACTGCACAATAGTCCCAATCGCTCCCAGCGGTCTAGAGCAAGTGAGACTATGGCGCTCCCAATTGGGGTATGTTGTACACCTGAGTATTCAGATCCGGTCACCAAACACGGCTAAAGCCATTTCAAGCAACGTTTCGATTATGAATGGAGGTCTTTCATCAGGGCGATATCATGAGTATCTACCACTTTGGAACGTGCCGCAAATATACTGTATATTGTTTTAAATGAACTTGACACATATTAATGAAATAAAATTTATTTGCGTATGCTGGGTTTGAACCCGCAACCTCTGGATTGTAGTCGAGCGTTTTACCACTCGGCCACGCAGGCCGTCAAATCGCCAGTTAAAATGACTGGGATTCGTTTTGATATACCCCCGTATGGTAAAAAGCTAAGTAAGTAAATAGAGAAATATAGAAGAATGCAGGGTTGGGAAATACCCTACAAACTATTCGGATATTGTCTTAACACTGTTTAGGCCATTTCAAAAAATGATTCTGATTTGTAGTTTCCCAACAGTGCGATTATCTTAGCTTGGCAACGATCTAATACGACCTCCGTGGTCAAGCGGTTAAGATCGTTGACTATGAATCTAGAGGTCACGGGTTCGAATCCCGGCGAGTGCAAGTATAATTTTTTTAAACGAATATTAACAATCTTCAAAGAATATGAAACTAGAAAAAATCACTGAAAAAAAAAATTAAGTTGTGACCGTTACTCAAACTCAGTATCTCTACTTTATCTATGAGAAGTGCATTTACCAACTTTTCCATCCCAACCAATTCATTTAACGTCATTTGAAACAACCTCATACCGCTTCTTTAAGTAGTCTTTACTATTTATATTCTTTTTTTGTTTTTATTTTTTTCCGATATTTGGCATCCATTTTTAAAATCGTTTTTGTGTAGTATTTTACAGTTGATTATAATATTTTATGGTTTTAAAGTTTATTTTGTAGAACTCCATTAAAATTTCTAGGTTTTTTTTAAATTATTTAAACAATAATTAATATTATTTTAAATTTAAAAAACAATTTTTAGTTAAAAGTTCTACTATGTAATTATTTTTACGCGTGACAGCTGTTTCGCCTTCTGAGGGCATTATCAAACTGTGGAGAAGCCACATACAGACGGACTATTTATTTCATGTATAATATTATTATTATTTTTAACTACCAATGTTCCCATTATGTTTTTCTGATAAATTGTAATTATTGTTGATGTCTATTAACACAAGAAGTTTCCCTACCTAAGGGTATTTATACTGAGTGAGTTTTGAGTGGTTCATAGACCGTTTACTAAAAAATCTACACAATTTAAAATTAAAAAAACAATTTACATAAAAAAACGGCACCTAAAAACCTCCCAAGTAAATTTTCAAACGTGTTATCAAAAAAAATAGTGAACAAAAGTTCTCTCCTGATTTCGTAATGTTACCCAGGCTGGCATTTTTAACGATTTAACTTTCTAGTGCTTCACACGAAATATTTTTAAATTGTGATATTATCTAGAGTAAATAATGTTCATAAACAAGTATTAAAAGTGTAAATTTGTTTTATTAAAAAAATATTTAATAAAATTACTCAAATACTGGGTAATAAAAAAGCTTTTACCGCAGGGGCTGGCAATATGCTTGGGTTATTTTGCTTTCGAGTGTACGACCATATTTTATCAAATGAAAATGTATTTAAAATGGTGCTTACTTTGACGATGGAAAAATATTAAAGGATATGTTATGTCGATTGCAGAGATGTTTTATTAAGTAGTTTAATATCCAGCTTCGGCAATGATTTGGATGCATAATATTATGTTTTTTTATCACTGTAGATTTTAACACCCTTTTTTCTTAGTGCTTACTTGAAAACATAGGTTTCTAGTTTTATTTGTTTAACCGTCAAATGGATATTTTTGAGTCCCTTAACTCATTTTTGAATCTTATTGTAAATTGTTAGAGTAAAATGAATCTTTTAATACCTGATAGATTTTTTTTCAATTTTCATGACGCCTTTTTTATTCATTTTTTGAGTGCTTTCTGCTTTAACAGAAGGTCAACATTTCAGAACCTATCTATGAAATTGAATATTTATCTAATTCAACAGAATAAATAACAGATCTGTTGCAGTCAAAACTTTGCAATAGTTAAATAAAAAAATCTTTTTGTAAAATTTTTCGGCAGGAATTAAAAAAAATAGCCAATATATTTTAGAAAAATGTTAGCAAAATACATATATTTTTTTTAAAAGAAAGATAAACATTCCCGGGTTACAAATATACTGAAGATATTTAAAAAAACTTCTACTACCATCATTTTAAGCGGAAGATGTTGTTTGTGCAATGATGGAGGACTTAACTAGCAGCTGAACCCACGGCGCCATAGAGGGAATCCGACGCGTTTGTCCATTCAGCTACTAACCAGACATTAATTTAGGAATATTTTTTTCAGTTTCTAAATTGCACTCAAATAAACATCGTAGTGTGCTAATACTTGTAGTGCACCACGGTGTGTTCTAGACAAATAAAACGCGGTGACAGAAAAAAAATTTACTACAAATTATAATTTTTTTTGGCAAATCCTTTTTGTATTAGTATTAGAATTTTAAGTATTGTAGATATCTCTACGTTTCTTATATAATCTATAGCATCCCCAACACTGCAGAAAATGATGTGGGGTAACAAACAAAAAAACGAGGATTACTTTCTACCACGCGTGTTTTCACGCCCATGTCACCGGCGCGATTAAAAGATTATAATTTAGGACGTTTCGGGAGACTCTTTCAAAAGTGCGTTCTATTCCAAATTTAAATAATAAAGCGAAGAAAACAACCCGGTTGTCAGGAAAAAATCGATGCTTTCATCACGAATATTAATAATAATAATAATAATAATATTTGGACGATTTGTATAGCGCCGTTTTTTTGAAAAATCACCTCAAGGGCGCTGTACAGATCTTACTTTCTATCGTTACATACTAATTCCTAGCTTAAATAAGAAAATATACAGGAACATACTTACCTGGCAGGTCCCATCAGATAGACACAATTATGAACTTAAAATTATGATTATTATTTTATTATTATTATAATATATATTTATACATTTTTTTTTTTTTCCGATTTAGGGCATGGGAGCGAAACTAAAAGAATGGACTTTCTGAATTTGTCATACAGGATTTGGTTAAAATTTGCATATCTAAAGGTGATTCGTCGAGAGACAGATTATGTTGAGATTCTTTTAATGAATTTAAGGATATGAGAGTCTGAAAAGGTAAGTTTTCAGTTTGGACCGAAATTCTGTTGGGCTCGTTATACATCTTAGTTCCGGAGGGAGTTCATTCCAAGCCTTCGGCCCCGAAACTCCTGCGGCGCGATCTCCAAACTTAGTATTTGGATTGCGTTTAGGTTCTATAAGCCTTCCGATAGCCGATGACGTTGCCGATCGAAGAGTCGACTGCTTTAGAAGAATATTTTTTGGAACGCATAGTTCGGTGATGTACAGAATATTGCCTTTCCATTGCTATTTTAAGTCATTTAATGTGTTTTTGAAATTTTCATACTTATAAATTTGTTCTTGTGAAAAACTTATTTTCCTAAATGACAAAAAAAAATCGTCAAAACTTATGTTCTTTCCTAAAAAATAATAATATTTTTACTATTTTATTTCAAACAACATCATTCATTTGAAACAAAATTACTTGAACGACGAATAAATATAAGCCATTGATTTATCAAATAAAATAATCACATTACCCTTCAAACAAAAGTATGTTTGCGATCTCCTCTCCTTCCTTCAAACCTAGAGAAGATCACATATCAATTGAAAGTCATGTTTCTTTGATCTGTAGAATGCAGGTCTTATTTCAGATGAAGTTCAAACACAAATGAATCATTAACAAAGCATATAATAATTATCTTAAAGAGATTAAAAATTCCGAAAGAGTATATAAACTTACTATAAATGTTATGCATTTCATCACATAGAACCTACCGTTTTTTTACGTTCTCACTTACGAATATAATGAAAGCTAGTGTTACCAATTTCTTTGACTCTGGTAAAGAGTTAAAAGACATGACGAACATATGCCCAGCACCGATTAACAGTTTATATTTGATGCTTGAGAAGTACGAGTATGACACTAAATCTAGTCGTCTTTTCGATTCGTTCTGAGCTCGGCAGCTTAACTTAGAATTTAGATTCAAATAGCTTCAGAAAATTATTTTTTCTCCTACTTGTATCTTAGATCTGCTAGAACTATTTATCAATTAGTCTAAGGTCCCTTAGAGACCTTTCTCTCCAGGGGTCTTTGACGAGGAGAATTTTGATAAATATACATATGTTTTTTTAATAATGAATACCCCACAAGTGTCTCAACTGCTTCCAACCGTCTAGAGCCAGTGAGACTATGGCATCCCTAATTGGGGTATTCTGTGAGGCTAAAGGTAGTGAGGAGGAGAAGGAGGTGGGGAAGAGGAAGGTTGGGAAGTACCTGGCTATTGATATTTGGTCACCAAACCATTTCAAGCAACGTTTCGATTCTGAATGGTTGCCTTTTAGAAGGGCGATGCTTGAAGTATTTACCACTCTGAAAATTAAATATTTGATTTACACATGCATCGAGTCTAAAAGATCTTTTTTCTTGCGTACAAGTAATTGCAAACAGTATAATGAAGATTTTCATTAATAATCAAATAGCAGTTTTGGAATATTAACGATAACAATTGTTATATACTGCATATTATAATATATTGCAATTTCGTCATGAACAACTAGGTATTTTTTTCTAGAACGTAAACATAACTACCATCAGCCTTTTCTCGCGTATAAACACAAATAAGAAGATTGTTTAAGAAACTTTGTTGGTTTGAATTCGATTAAATTGTAACAATATTTACGCAAGATTAATACAATATTATATTATTAATTAATATTATCATAAAACAATTATATTAATAGTTATAATGATACTCGTAAATATTTACCTTAAGCCCGAAAAGAATACGGCGCCATAAGTTTTAAACCATTAAATTACCGCATTATTTTCTACCACCCAGTGTGCATCCGCGTACGTATAAATAAAAACGCCATTAAACGGTGGGTAGGGCGAATGCTTAAGCGTTTACTGTAAAACTGAGGAAAAAAAAGGGGAAAAAATTGAAAAAAAAAAAATACGCCGCGGCCAGAAATAATAAAAGACTTGTATTGTTTCCTGGGCCAGGATTTTTCTCCTTCATTATTTACGAAGACTTGCCCACCATTACTCCGTGCCGTGATTTCAGATATGCAGGAAATTCCCGGGATGGGAGGATGGGAGGACAGGCGGACGGGTCGCTACGGACAATTGGAGATGCGGAGCGGAATGCCACGAAATGGGATGGCTCGGTAAACTTGCTGGAAATGCAAATTTCGGGAAAAATATTTCCCGCTGTTGATAATGTGAAAGATCTTTCGAAAAGGCTTCATTAGAAGATCTGTAGAATTATTAATTCGTAACTCACAACCAGTAGGGGCTCGTGAGTTTTTAGTGTGTTAGAGTGCTAAGATAAAATACGAAATTTTTAGTATTTTTGTTGCCGAAAATGATTTTTTTTTTCTTCAAAAAAAAAATATTTTGTATGAAGATTTTCAGGATTTTTCAGTTTCGGTGGTTTCACTGCACGGATTTCTGAAAAATCTTCATACAAAAAATTGTATTGTTAAAATTGTATTAATTGTATTTTCGGCTGCAACAACATCAATATTGACGTTTTTTTTAATCTTACTACTCTAGCACACTAAAAACTCTCGAGCCGCCACTGCTCACAACACACTATATAATATATTTTTAATGCTCACATTTAATACTGTAATATTAACTGTCTCATGTTTTATAACTTAATTACAAAATGCTTCTTACTTATTCGTTATAACTACTCATTTTGTATTATTATATTAATGGCTTCTCATATAAAAGCCCACTAGGGTATTACTAAAGTATTTCACTGTAAATAATTTCCCTTGTGTGTACGTACGTCCGTACGAGTGTTAATTGTTTCAATTTGAAACTGATATATAATATAAAATAATCTCATAAACCGAACTTATCAATTTACCATACAAATGGAGATAAATAAATTTAAAAAATTGACCAATTCCTCATACAACTTGAACTTACTCAAACCACGTATGACATAATAATCCTAACATAATGTTGGCCATCACATTCATATATTTCTAAAAACATCCTCAACTACATCCACCATCAATCCACAAAAACAATTAACAAAACGACGGCATAGTCGTCTACACATCAAACAACTCTCATAACCCATTCAATGTCAAAGAAATCACAATGATCAACTCAAATTGTCTCCTAATATCCCATAATGTCAATACAAGTATCATAGCAATTTACCGATCTCCCTCAAAACCAAATATATTCCCCTTTCTTCACGACTTAAATTACCATCTTACTCAGTTAGCAAATACAAAGAACCTCATTTTAATTGGTGTTATTAACATCAACATTCTACGCGACAACGAACATCCCCGATGAAAAGACTGCTTAAACACGATTATTTTTCACGGTAATAAATTCACCAACACGATGTACTCAATACTCTTCCACATGTATCAATGTAAAATCACATGTAAAATCAACTAACCAATATACTTCCGAAACTCATCAATCATCACTTACGGATCACTACACCACCTCCTTCACAATGGGTTCCAAACACAATATTCAAAACAAAACTACAACTTATATAACTAAGAAAACAATTGACTACGACAACCTAAACACAACCTTAAATTCTAAATCTTGGGACCAACTACTCAATATGTCCAACTCAGAGGATGCATGGATTTGCTTCTCTTACTACTTACAAGATATTCTTATCAAGAACACCAAAATCACTAAAAAAATAATCCCTAAAGCGATCACACCTCTTAAACCATGGATAAACCATTCCATAATCCACTGCATACGGAAACGTTACTCCTTACATAAAAAATGTGCGACGAGTCCATACGATATTTCACTATCTAACTTCTACAAAAGATACAGAAATATCGGCACTCA
Organism: Drusus annulatus; assembly: GCA_022651775.1. NCBI lineage: Eukaryota > Metazoa > Arthropoda > Insecta > Trichoptera > Limnephilidae > Drusus > Drusus annulatus. The sequence goes on along the minus strand of JAGWCC010000419.1, from coordinate 784,055 downwards.
AATCATCAGGAAAGTCAAGAATCAAAACTACAGTATAAAAATTGCCGAATGCAGCAATGACCCTAAAAAATATGGAGAGTCCTAAAGGAAGCTACAAACACACACAAATCCCCTTACGTCTTAAATTCTCTCATTATCAATGATAACAACAAGTTAACAACATTAAATACTTGGGACTAACATTCAAACTTGGAAACAACACATTCATAACACTACCAATAAAATTTGTAAATCCATATGCTTTTTCAAACAAACACACAATTTCCTTAACCTGAAGCTTTTAAAATCAATATATTCACTCTGCCAAGCACACTTAGAATACGGAATCTAAGGTTGGGGCAACGCTTCGTCTACTGCCCTTGATTCCATCATTAAAGCCCAAAAATGAATCATTAAAAATAATTCGGAAATTCCCACTTTCTACCAGTACTGACACGATATTCAATGTCATCAATGTTATGGATCTAAAACAGCTCTTTGCACGAAACATTTTGATTAATTTGCACAAAAACAATAAAACTCAATACAAATCAACACAAACTCTATATAATACACGAACCAAAAATAAAGCAAAACTCCAAACTCTTTTTGCGAATACTGCATTTGGACAAAGACACTTTAAATATATAGCCTGCAAATTATACAATCTTACACTTGCTTCGACTAGACAATTAAAAACAATGACCAAATTTAAACATGAAATAAAACATTGGATTTATAAAATAGGTCGCTCTAATATTGCTAACTACTGTAAAACACCTACCTAGACGTGCTTACTTCAATTTTCAACCGATTTTTATATCTAGGCTTATACAATCTTATTTTTTTATTTCTTGTATTAACTTTTACCTAGATCATAAAACATCCAAAAACATTATAAATGTACCTTATGCAAAACTTCTATACTCCCAAACAACCTCCATGTAATAACATTGTTCTAATTGTCATTTAATTTCATCTTTCATTTATTTTCTTCCTTCTCCTTTTTATTGCTTTTTGTTTTATCTTTATTAATATTTACATTTGATATTATATAATTTGTGTATACTACGTCTATCTCGACACAAGAATCTCTTAGTGAGACAGATATGAACCAAACCCATGTATTTTATATATTTTTGCAAGAATAAAAAATAAAAATAAATCTTTTTAAATCCTGACCCTTAACGTATTTTAGCAGACATTATCAAATATTAGAAATGGGAACTGATATTTTATCTTGACAAGTCAAGTTATGTCCCGTAAATTTTATTATATATTTAATAAATAAATTGACGAAAATTACGGAAGTAAAAGAATTCATCATATAGTAAGTACCATCAAGCTCAGAATACATTTATTACAGAAGACTGATTTGCAAAATAGCATAATTCACTGTTTAAACCCTCGGTTACAAATCGATAGGTCGCGGGGTTTGAATTTCTTCGTCTTTAAATAATTTGTTTTGTCAAATATGTGGTACTTGATATTAATATATTATAATATTTACACATGTATAGTTTATTTATAGTACGTTCTTGAGCTGTAGGTATTTTAAGAATTTTCCTGGGGAAAGACCTCCATTTGAAATCGAAACGTTACCTTAAATAGTTTAAGCCGTATGAGGTGACAAGGTTCAATTAGTCAGGTACTTCCTCACCTACTCTTTCTCCGTCTCCTCCTTACTAATACAGCCTTACAATAGAGCTCACTGGGGATGCTACAGTCTCACTGAATTTGAGCACTTCGAAACTCTTATGCGGTATTCAAATAATAAAAAAAAACGTACAAATAATCTCGACGGGGTATTCTGGGTTCGATAAACTAACACAATTATTTTATAGTGAGTTATAGATCTTCGAAATATTTATTCATCTCACAAACAATAATTTGTTGTAAAGTAAAGAAGCCATATTTCATATTTTTCTACTCAAATCTCGGGTGAAACCGTGTAGTAAGACGGTAAGCATAGTACATTGAATCGTAATAAGCTGAAATCAGAACTGTACTTTGAAAAAAATTATCCTTAATTTTATAAAAATGTTGAACCTTTATACAAAATAATTTCAGAAGCTTCACAATGAAAGGTTTCAGGAAAAAATGGCTTAAAGTGTTTTTGTTATGCTTAAACAAATTTTCCTCACCTTTATACCTTTTTATAATTGGATTTTACCCTACAAACAAATGGCTGTTTTAACAATGTCTTATTATTATAATATTAAAAAAAAGTATCGCTTTAACATCAATCTTCTTTTACGTGATTTAGATCATGGGGGGGGGGTAAAATAAACGAAAATAATTGAGTCTTTAAGGAAAGGAGCTTTATGAAATGAGAGAAAAACCATTAATGCCCATTGTTCGAAGCCACGGAGTTGATAAAAAAACATGGATGCTGCAAGCGGTAAATACCGATATTTGCAGGATGTGAATTTGAAGATCTTATCAACTGAAACTCCATAGTTTAATAGAATTTAAAAAAAAGTTTTCTTTTTTAACCATTGTTATCATCATAAAGAACCAAGGAAGATTGCAACTAGTTGTTATTTAAATTGAAACAACAACATTGTTATACACCACGTAATTTCATGGTTGAAAACAAAGTTGTTGATTCGGTTAGTCTAATTATGGTAACCCAAAACGTAATTGTATTTTACGAACATGTTTGGTTATTAATAATAACCACCGCGAAACAGGGGGTGATTATTTACCATATTCAAAGAAAGAAATCCATTTTCTGTTTTAAAGAGCAATTCGACGTTTCAATTTAGAAAAAAAAAAACTGTTTGAAAGTTGTCGTAAACTAGTACTGTTATCGTAAATATAATAAATTAATGGTGTATCACATTGTCGTTTGGTTGCGGTCGGTCAATCGGATTTTCCGTTTAGCGAGTCAGTAGCGGTACATTACCGCCTGTAATAGACCGTATAGCGTTTTCTATAAAGGATCGGTTACGCGTTACCGTCCACAAAAAAACAAATAATACGGTTTTTAATTTTTATTTGGGACATAAAAATACAATCAATTGTATTTTTTTGTGGAAAGAAATTACTTTGTGGTTTGACATATTTAATGAAATGAAAAAATAACTCTTTTTAAGACCGTAGATTTTATTTTTGTTTTCATGACTGTTTTGTCTTTTTCAATTTATATTATCTGTATCTTTTCTCTCTCTTTTTTTTTGTTATAATTTAAATGTTAATCTATTGTTTTATCACTATTCTCTCATTTAATTTTATATTGTATTCTCCCTCTGTATGTATTTATAACTGCACACTATGCATTTTTTGTTTGGTTCAATTTTGTACCCTGATGATGCTTAGGCTTAGACAAGGAGACAAATAAACAAAAACTTAAAATATTTTTTCTAAATGTTTTTTTATATGTTTATACAGAACAAACACAGATGAGTACCGGAAGTACGGCCTCAAACATGAATTTTCGATTAGGGGTTTAACTGTTTCTTACCTAAATGAACTCACGAACCAGAGTGGTGATAGATTTGACGATTTGGCATAGCGTTCCAGTTTATTCCGGATAGATCCAATCACATATCTTACCAATAACCCAGATTTGAGAGCGTCTACCTAAGAACTTTTCTAACATTTTGGCGGTAAACGTGATGAGTTTGGGTTCACACTTCCATAGTAGGCAATTGTACGTGTCTAATTTTATTATTTAACTGTTCACCTCACTTGTTTAATCTCTCATAAATAATGTTTGATGACAACCCGGCATCGCTCGAGTTTCGACACTTTCTTTTTACGGAAGCTTTTTTTTAATTAAGTCATTAACTAATTTGAAATGATTTATAATTTGGAAAGAAACCCTTTTAAATAAGCAACTGATATTTTGTTTTGGAAAGTGAATAAACATTCTATAATTTTTCAAGGGTTACTTGATATTAATTAATATTAATAATGATATATTATAACTTTTAAAATAAGAAAAACAAAAATTGCATGAATTCAAGGAATATTCAAAACACACCACTTGCAAGACAAAACACGACTTCTAAGAATATTCTGAATTTAAAAATAATCTTAAATTATAAGATCTAGATGAAATACAAAAAAGGTACATGTGTAGGTACTACATCGATGTTAAACATAATAAAAGAGTATAAAAATAAATAAAAAGGTTGGTTACAAAGTTATACAATAAAGGTAACCCGAAAATTGTACCAAGTCTTCGCTTAAAGAAATATCGGGGAAAAATCGAGTAGTGAACTTAAAATAAAATCATCAAAATTTTAGAAAACCATTTAGCCAAAATCTAGTCGACCTAAGCACAGAAAAAAAAACTAAAAAAAATACAGTTACAATACTTGCCCGTGTTTCAAAGCGCACTTTTTGAGAAATATAGACTGAAACCTAAAGACTGCTCAATAATAATATATTTTTGTAGGAAGCAATCACTTTGTGATTTGACATATTTAATGAAAATGAAATAATAACTTTGTTTAATTTTGTACGTCGATGATGCTTAAACTAATCAAAACCAATCGGCCATAATTTTTTTTTTTAATCTGTCGTCTTGCATAAAGTCATTGATTTATTTTCATTAGCTGTAATAATTTATTACCTACATGTCAAAGTATTTTGTTTTCGCCTATTTATTGATTTATTTTTATCCTCTTTTATTGACCTGTGGCCTGTGTCAAATCTGGTGGTTTTAAGTTAAAAAAAAAATATATATATATATAAATATACATATATATATATATATATATATATATATATATATATATATATATATATATATATATATATATATATATATATATATATATATATGTATATTTATATATATATATTTATATATATATATATTTTTTTTATATATTTTTATATATATTTTTTTATATATGTATATATATATACATATATATATATATATATATATATATATATATATATATATATATATATATATATATATATATATATATATATATATATATATATATACTATGTAATGAACTATACGCTGAACAAAGAAATGCTTATAAAATAATTAATATATATAAGATATCTTCCCCATAATATTTTTACAAAAATATGATAACTCCATTCGAAAAAGACATGCAGCGATATCCAATTTGTTCACAATTTCCTACGTCCAAGCTCAAATCACATTTCACTAGAGCTGTTACCTTTCTGCCGAAATATTATTATCTCCGAGAGATGAGTTTGAATTTTCCCCAAAAATTAATTATTTTGCTCTTTTCTTGACTAAATAACAATCTCCCGTTTCTATGAAAATTTTCATTAGTCGAGAATCTGTAAGATGTTACTCGTTAATTTGATTTTGTTGGAATATTTTTGGAGTCGATAAAATGTTTAAATCTTGTTTATCAATTGAATATTTGAGTGGCAATGGTACTACAACCGTGTCTTTATTAATAAATAATTTCAGTATAAATTTATTTAAAAAGTTACATTAGTATTCCGCTTAGTATGCCTCTTTGTTTATACAGATTTCATCCACATTAAATGCATACATATTTTTTTAAATTGGAAAAACTATTCACGGAAAGACAGCCTTCAAGGTTAGCGAAACTGTTTTGAGATTATTACGTCATTTCCAACATGAGCTATGGAGCTTCGAACTATATTTTTTTATGCCAAAACATAATTGAAAGTTTTATATTTTTTCTTTTTCAATTTAAAAAAAAAAAAAAATTTTAAATTCGGGTAAAGTCGGATAGTCATTTCAAGAAAATAATATAAACATATTTGAATGCGTTACACAAATTACTAGGCTTATTATAAAACATCTCATATGAAAATATGTGACGGACCTAGGAAATGGATTCAGATCTTTTTACTTTCAATGAAAATGTTCCAGCAATTTAGCTTATCCGACTCTCTGTCGTCCCATCAAATTACCGAATTAAGTAAAAACATATTTTTTTCCCTCCGAAAAAAATACACAATTACAGTTATAAGAAATATTTTTTTTAACACTTGTAGTGGTGATTTCAATAAATGTGAACATAATTTATTAAAAAAAAATTGTGTAACGATGAGTTTAATAACACAGAACATTAAACAAAGTTAAGAGACTAAGAGCGTGAGTTATATACATATTTTTATATTTAAAAATATATAATATTTTACGTAAATACATAGATAACAAAATCATAACAGTAAATTAAGTGAGGCATTAGAAAATGTATTTATTTATTCTTTATGTGTACAATGTTCATCATAAAAGCGTGCCATTTTTTTAGAGATTTTTCGTAAATTCTACTCATATATTGAGATTAATTTGATTCACTAAAAAGTGTTCATACATTTAGTTTTTTAATTCAAACAGGAAAAATATATCTGATAAATGTGTTTTTTTAATCGCTGTTATCAGTTAATTAACTGTTTTTAACACTGTTTTTCTACATAATAAATAGATTTTTTAACAAATAATGATTTTCATCTTATAAAACGGATTGATTATGTATGTTTCTGTAATATTTTGGAAACGTTAAAATTTTGACGAAACGATATTTGACAGAAACACGAAAAGCAATATCGTACACTGGGATGTGTGTGTTATTTATTTAGATTCCGTACGACATACATAGAAAACGTAACATTATAATTAGGTTCGTTTGACACATAATTTGAGTAGCATCATATCGATTCCCATAGTATCTAATACCAAGTTTTGACAAATCACGATAATTTTCTACGTATGTTTGTATATTTATACCAATTGAAGAAAAAGTTTCCTTACCCCTAATCAATAATTTTATTTTATGGCTTATGGGGAGTAGTTTTTAAGTAATGCAATACTTTAAAAACCAAAAAAGTCTTAGACTTAGTGCCACAGTAAAGAGAACAGGGTTTTTTGTCGAGATGCGCGGTTATTTAGTTTTTATGAAAAATGAGAAAAAATATTTGAAATGTTGTTGAATCAATTAAAAAATAATTATCACACGTTTTTCGTCGGTTTTAAAATCCATAAGTGGTAAAATTCCGCACTTTTATCTCAACTGTGCATTTTTTTAACCCTAGAAAAATAGTCTGCGTAAAATTTACGCATGCGTTTGCGAAATTATGCTCTCTCTTTCTAAATATCGCGAATCCATAGCTGTGCGTTTAGGACATCTCATTCGTCGCTGGGAGCTGCGGTGTGGTGTACTTGTTGAAAAGGTAAGTGTCACCGATTTTGAAATATAACGAACGCGTGAGTCAAAATTACGCATGATTATCTTTTACGTGACTTTGATGAATTTGACTTGTAATGACAGCTTTATTATTTTAAGTATCTGTAAGTATTTTATACCATAACTTTTATTTTAATTTTCTTTTTATAGATATTGAGGTGAAAATATAATTCAATGGGGAGTAGAAACTTGGAGGAAGACCATATTCTGGCCGCTCTTATTCAAAATGAAGACGAGCTTCTCGGTGAGGATACCGACAGTGAAGTAGCGGACCACGAAAGTAAAGATGACGTCCAGAGCGACACAGAAGAAGCTTTTATTGATGAGGTACAAGGAAAACAGCCAACGCCAAGTAAACCAGAAATGATTATGTATTAAAATCAACAAACGGAGTAGACACACTGGACCAAATATGTTCTCTGAAGTCATGTAGTAGGAAGACGAATAGATGGCATACGGCTTTCTTGTATGGAATGATAAAAATTGCCTGTATAAGCGCATATATAATTTACTGCCACAATGTTAACAACAAAGGAGAAAACCTCTAAGTCGCAAAAAAATATGAAAAATCTTAGCTTGGGTCTGTCTTCTTTGTTTATGCGTAGACGTTTAGAAGCACCTACTTTGAAGAGATACTTGCGAGATAATATCTCTCATATGTTGCCAAATGAAGTACTTGGTACATCGGAAAACAATACCGATGAGCCAGAAGCAAAAAAAAAACGTATTTATTGTTCTTTTTGCCCTTCTAAAATAAGGCGAAAGGCAAATGCGTCCTGCGAAAAATGAAAAAAAAATTATATGTCGTGAGCATAACGTTAAAATGTGCCAAAACTGTTTGTAACTTATTTCTATATAACTATATGTTCCTAATATATATAAGATGTGCTAATTGTTGCTTTTGTACTAAAAAAAGGCTGATTATTGTAGTTAAAAACAAATTTTCGTATGAAAGAGTAAGTGTTAAAGAATTTCGTTGATTTATAGAAGAAGTTTAAAGTTTTTGTTTTTTTTTAATAAATAAAGGAGTAAAAGTAAATTAATTTGTAATATTATTATTCTTATATTTGTGTAAATAAATAATTCCATAAAATTTATTGAAATAAATTAATCAACCTCGACCTGCAGCTGTTTAAAACACATGCGTCAATTTTACGCATGAGTATCTTTTCCGTACTACACGATATGATTATCTTTCTAGGGTTAAATAGATTCCATTTCACGACAGTCAACTTATAGATAAACAATTTTATGAAGCTATCAGAAGGCGCATAGTTGAGGAAAACAAAACCTGGTAAAGATACTTGTACGTACGAAGTTTGATGATCGTGTTTTCACAGAAGTTTCGAATAAACTTCCTTCCGAACTTGGGAGCATTTAATACTGGAATGGATTATGGATTCGGATCGAAACTTAAATACACCACTGACAAGCAGACAACGGTTATATATTTTAACATACAATAATGCATATAAAAAAAATATTATAAGCAATTGATTTTAAATAATAACACTTCATATATTTCATCACTTATCTCTTTAATTTAAATACATGTTTCTCTCCTTTTACGATCTTCCCCGATATACGAAACAATGATATCTGAGATGTTTCTTTCTTTCCAAATCAAAGAATATTTATTCTTGTAGATTGATTATTTGTGTTGGTGTTTATTAAATTTTCACAGAACTTCAGAAGTTTCTTGGCCGGAAAACATTTTAAAACAAAAAACTATAACATTGAAATGTACAATTTTCTTATAATTTGTATCTTCCTAATATAATTGTGATGGTTTTATTCTGTAAAAGTTTATAGTTAAATCGATTTTTACTTCAGTATTTTATTTTAACCGTTATTGTTTTATTTAGAAACTAAATAATAGCTTTGAAAAAAAAAACATCCATGTACAATATAATTTATTTTTTTCTTGAAATATGTTTATTCAAAGAAACTCAAAAAAGGGTTTTATTCATGATTGGTTACACTTAAAATCTTAAACAAAAGATTAGTAGGTGAACATCAGTTAAACCAAATTAGAGTTAGTAGCAAAAATATGAAATTAAGAATTCACCGTGATTATAATTAGAGTGTTACTAAAGATACTCAAATAAACGTTAGAATCAACGTTATGAACAAATCGGTTGTAAGAGAAAAACCCTCAGACCAACTCTCAGGAAATTAATTGTTCATAATCATCACTTTTTTTCCTCACCTGCTGTTATTTTCAACAGTCTGTTGATTCGTTCTGAAATAAAGTAATACTTTTATGTTAAACCTTAGTTATTACCCGGAAAAAATCAATAAATATAACTTGAATTTCCAAATTTCATATTTCAAAATTATTTAATGAAAATAAAAATAATCATCTGGAAAAATAGTTTAAAGGTGGTTCTTTTATTCTTGTCTGGATTCAAAAGGATTATTTTCTTACCACGAACACCAGTTCCGATTTCGAAGATGTCCCTCGCACGTAAGTGCGCACAAGGAAGTTACATTGTTTAATAAATTACAACTTTTTCAGCAATTTACAGATCTGAAGATCCAAAATGGCTGCTGAATATTACTTAAAGCATAAAAAACAAATGGCTGCTGAATAATGCAGTTAATACCACGTACTTTTGTTATGTTCTCTTACTCATTTCCCATTCCCTTCGTTTTATCCTGAAAAACAATCACGATGTATTCGTCATACATACTTCATGTGAGCTTTTATGACAGCGGACGTCAAACGGAGGAAAATATAAATTAAGTTACGGGGAAATGCTTTTATTATACCTGGAGGGGATGTTTATTCGAGGAATTATTCCGGGTAGATTATTTACAGGAAGACCCTTAATTTTTCGATGTATTTTTATGTGCTGTGGAGTAGTTGTGTACTCGGTTAATTAAATAGGACGATGCTAACAAAAATGTTATTTTAGTTCAACATACAGACAGCAGCATGTTTGTCTCTTTAGAAGAATAATATATCATCTTATTTTGTATCTAATCTAATGAGTTCGAGAAAAATCTATAGGTTATAATAGCATTTTTTAGTAAAATTGTAATCTTTGATTCAATAGGTGAAGATGATCTCGAGCGTTAATAATGGATAACTACAACATTTATTAAAGAAAAAAACAAAGGAAACGTTTTTTTATATTAGATAGGTGTCAAATTACCATTGTAAACAAATAATCCAAATTTTGAAATATTTACTAGTTACGAGAAAGAAAACCTCCTTAATCTACCCTGTTTTAAGGGTGTTAAAAGTTTAATTATTATGTATTTATTTGGTGAAATGCATGTTGTATTGCTGAAAGAGGAATACAAACACATCAAACCAGAATAATACCATTTAAAAATAAAAAAGTAACATACATTTAAAAAAAAATGAAAAAAGAGAAGGTTACAAAAATAAGCTTTTTTATGAAAATTAAGTAAAAAAAAAGTATTATAAAGGATATAGAAAAGAAATAACAAATTTAGAAAAAAACCATACACACATATAACAAAAAATCCCACATCGGCAAAGCCATATTTTTAAGTACAATGAACTACATTAAAAAAAAACGTGTTTCACGATTTATTAAAACTTTTGTTTTAGAAGTTGATAAAACAGATTTGAGAACCTGAGCAGGATTGGAAAGACCAAGAAATGAGAAAAAAATTTCACTAAAAACCTTTTTTTATACCTAAAATAAGATAAAATGCTAAGCACCTTCAATTTATACTTACCTAGATACTTTAAACATAGTATCACTATTACTTTCTTGTTTATACTTTATATTCGATTTTTTATGTTTTTAACATAAAATTTACCGAAACTCATATAATTTGTCAAGAATATGCCTTTCCGGATTTCCTTGTAAGTAGGTTCACGATATATTTATTTATAAACTCACATAGCTATGTATGCAGTGGTCAGTAAACAATTCCACTAGAATTCGACAAGAGTCCATGTAAGACGTATCTCTGCCATAACAATGACATAAAAAGAAGCAGAGACTGAACCAGATAACTCTTGATGTAGTAACGAAGCTGCTTTATGTTGACATAAATAAGAATAATTTTGAGAAAATAGACTGTCATTTTGTTACAGATGTGAAGTGTTGAGGATGCAGGATGTCATTATACAATTTTCTATAAATAATTGTTTTCTTTGTGAGTACGTAATACAAGTGTGAAATTTGGAACTGTTTAAAAGCTAAATCATCACATGCTGTAAAGAATCTTTTCTAATTCCTACCTTCTTCATTTGTCAAGGTGCATTAAAACAAAATAAAAAAATAAAGACTTTTTTTTTCATTGCTGAATACCTTATTATGTTACATTTATTTTCACAGGCGTACGTCTGTGAAAATAATTGTTTCCAGTATAGGTTATGAAGGTATCTTATCCGAAATAGAGATACCATGGAAAGAAGGCTATCAAAACCTCCTAATACCTACCTAATTTAGTCAAGTGAACAACTATCAAAATATATCTGTTATATTTTAAAACTTTTTGTGAGTTGATAAGTGATGTTCACAAGTGGATCTCATATTTTTATTTTACATTTTCGGTTGCACACACGATAAAAAATATGGACTCTCTAAAGAATTTTTTGATAATACTATCTCTGATTCAAGTAGTGATATAAAAAAGTGATTTTTCAAAGTAATCGAGTGATATTAAATCATATCTTTTTTTTTTTTTTTATTATTATATTGCCTGTATAATTCAACACAAATAAAATATAATGGCAAAAATATATTTAAAAAAAATAATAATTGAAAAAGTTTTTGTATTTAACCCCATCTATCGATTTATCACACAAACTTTTATTAGTCGACTACTGAGCCGCGCCATCTTAAAATAAGATTTCGTCGGTAGATGTCACTCCTAATTAAAAATGAATATAAGTTTTCGTTAAATAATTAAAATAGTAACAAAAAAATCATAAATAAAATTTTAAAATGCCTCCAAAAAGTGAAACCATAATGGAACGAAAATTTGAAAGTTTCAAAGAATAATATTAATTCAAACAATAAAAAAAAGATTCTAAAAGATGATTTTAAGAAATTATTTTTTGATATTAAGAGAGAAATCCAAGTCAAGGTCGTCAAAAACAAAAGATCAAAATAAAAATGAAATATGCAAAAAAAATAAAACCCTTAAAATGTCTGTCAACCACATGCAACAGAGCTCGTTAGAGACATCGATTGAAATCCAAGAAATGACTAAATAAAAACGAAGAAATACAAACTTTAATTGTACTCTTGATGAAGAATTTAGAATGCAGGGATTGACGTGTAAAAACCAGATCTGAATAGCTCGGCATCTCGTAAACCTTATTCCTCTAATATTTTGTCTCTTCAATTTGTTACCATGAGATTTCAAATCACGTTATGGTAACACTGTGTTGATGCAAAGGGTGTCATATATAAAAAAAAAAGTTTTGTGTCTCTAAAATTCCTTCATCATTGTGCCTTTCCAAGTTTGTACCCACTTCCCTATTGACGATGACAACCATTCGAATAATTCGCTGCAACAGAATATTACGTCTTCTCAAGGTCAATGCAAAAGCAGCGTTTTTTATGATGCTAACGCTTAAAAGACCATCGAATTTAATCAGCAATTTTGTTTGTTTTATACAGCCCTGGTGCCAAACATACAAATTATGTTCATTAGATTCTAAAATATGTTCTAAGTTTCATCATTCTTTGGTTTTTTGTTTTTAACATTTTATATAGTTTTTTTGGGCCCCAGCAACTATTAAACTTGGCCAATGCCTGTAGTTATATTATTATTCGCAAATTCGTATTTATTATTTGTTCCATTAAATTATTTATTGAAGTTATATTATTTATTGATTTAAAGTTAGATTGGAAATATATTTCTTTAATAAAATATAGAGGTATCAAAAAAATATATTTGTCACACCACATTTATTATTAATTACTCAATATAGCTCATATAGAGGGCATCTATACCAGAAATGATATTACTTAAGTCGTATGCATTTTTTTAAATAAATATATTTTTTTTATTTATTATTTTTTTAATAGTTAGAATATTTTCAAAAACCTATTCCAAACAATCGAGCTTAGAAGGGTGATGGCAACAGGTTTTAAGTTTTTGAAGTATATTTTAAAAAATTTGATGTTTTGAGATATTTAATGTATTAATTCAGTGAAAAATTGTACACCAACCAAACAAGTAAACGTTCATAATTCATTTTGAATTTTATTTAGAAGTTATGGGAAACTCTTCTATTCTCCGTCATGTCGAGTAAGGGAACTGCTGAAAATGTATTGATTGCTAGGCGGCAAACACTAAAATTAATGATTTTGTGTGTGGGTTGTATTTTTTAAATGGGAAGAATACCTTTTTTATTTAAAATATTTCCACTTTATTTCATGATAAATTATTAAATCCTATGAAAAAACATAACTAGCGAAATTGCTCGATTTTTACGACTCATCAAAATGAATGGTAGCTATCCAATGAAAATAACGATCAAACCATTTTTGTGTAGGTACTTTAAAATATATATTCACAACAGTTGAAAATAATATATATTTGGTCAGAAGAGCTTTAATATGCTATTCTTGGATTTAAAAACAAATTGAAAGCCTTCATTAAATGAAACAAAGCATTTACGCTGTAGGCGTTCAAATAAACATTATACATTTTACGTAATTATTTTGAGAAGACTCATTGAAATGATTCTGACAGTATTTTGAATATTATATTAATATTATTCGAAATGCAATCAGCTTTTTATTCATTTTGTGCAGTAACTAGGTACTTTTTCAGAGGTAAGCAGAGAGGACGTAACGCCATACAACTCCGTCTTGGCACACATTTCTTGCTTCATTCACATTCATACATCGTCTCATACACTCTTCTGTTATAATAACTCTTGACATGACCCGACTCAAGTATTTGATTCATTTGATCGTACCATGTCTTCCTCGGGAGTCCCTGACTTCTTATTCCATTCACATTCACGTCATATATTATTTTATTACTTATTTTTTCGTTTATTTGCTCTACATATTCAAACCATTTAAGCGTCCCTTTCTTAATCTAATTCATTACGCTTACATCGGCCTCGCATTCATTCCAGGTATTTACATTTTGCATACGTTCATACATGGTATTACAGCACATACGCCTCAGGGATCTCATTTCAACAGCATTCAGTCTACGTATTATTATTATTTTATTTTATAAAGGGACACTGATAATACTTTCAAGTCCAGAGTTCCAATTTTCTATGAGAGATAAATATACAATTTAGACAGCGGCTATGATTTAATACAACAAAATGGTATTATGTTCGAACTCAGGACCTCTGAACCCAAAGCTAAAGAGCTTATTGAGCCGTTGGTTGACAAAACTTTGAAAATCACTGGTACGTGCTGAAGTAGTCTTTCGACAAAAACCTTATTAATTACAATATTACCAAACGTAGAATTATTAAAAGTTACACAGTTAGGTATACTCGTATGTATTTATGATTCAAAAGTACAGTAGAAACAATTAAAAAAAGGAACTACTTGTCAAAGCCAATTTTTCAAACTACCCATTTTTAGTTTTTATACGACGCGATAATTTCCGCAACACACACGGAAAATGATTGACTATCACTTTATTTATCGTTTCAGATGGTTGATTTCATATTTCTATAGATAAAAAATACAAAAAATAAAACGATTGATTTTTTAAGTTTACTTACCTTTTTTGCTATCGATGATGATTTATTAATGATAATGAATTATATTAATGATTTATTTATAATTTGAAGAGAAGTAATAATTCAAAGGTAAACAAACAATATAATGCCAACGATTTGTATAATCTTTCCTTTTTTATAATTAAGAGAAATAAATCAACGTTTTATGGATGTATTATTTTTTAATTAATTTTATTTTGTAACCTTGTGAAGATTATTTTAAATGAAAAATTTGAAAAAAAACAAATATTATATAAAACTGATTTAAAACAAGGACCTTAATACAAATCTGATACGGGCATTTAATGAAAATAATATAGAAATATAAAGATCGGCTATTTAAATAACAAAATGTAACGAATATTTGTTTATTGTTCTAGCTAAAACTTTTTTCTACGGAAAATGAAAAAAAAAACGTTTTGTATAATATCATGCCATTTGTGAAACCATAAAAATGTCTTTGAGGGTCAGCACCTAAAATAAACACATTTTGGCTTTCTGAAACAAGCAATACTACAAATGATTTATCTATTAATTCCACACAAGTAGTTGGGGAAATTTCTAAGGTTTTTAAGTTGAATACTTTTTTGTCCCGTTATCTATTAAATTCTGTAATTAAATTCATACTAGAACTTTAGGTAAATTGTTCGAAAATGGCTACGCTAGTTTTCAAACTACAATTTTTACCGACTTTTTAGTTTTTTTTTCATTGAATTTAAAAGATTACAGCGTAAATTTTTATTCAGTGGAAATCTTGGACATTTTCTCAATTGCTCATGTAAAATTTATAAAAGTATGGAATAAATTATTTTATTTGAACGTGAAACTCTCAGTCGTTAAATAATAAAATGTCTGCGAAACAAAGCCAAAAGTAGGTAAATATAAATACTCGTATACAGTTCCAAACTATAATTAGCAACTACTCAATATGGATTAAATCTTACTGAGAAAGCTAGTATAACTATTTACAGCATACTTCTACCTCAGGAGACACATGCAGCTTTTGGGAGTGGAAGCATACATTATTATAATAATGAAACCTCGATTGTATCGATGTTTCGTTTTGATAGGAAAGAGTCTTAGTTGCCTGACGAGCGATGCTGCAAAACCAGAATATATTGACAAACACCCATCGACAATCCCGGTCACTCCATTAAAAGAATATATTGACAAACACCCATCGACAATCCCGGCCACTTCATTAAAAGAATATATTGACAAACACCCATCGACAATCCCGGTCACTTCATTAAAAGAATATATTGACAAACACCCATCGACAATCCCGGTCACTTCATTAAAATAATATATTGACAAACACCCATCGACAATCCCGGTCACTTCATTAAAAGACTATACTGACAAACACCCATCGACAATCCCGGTCTCTTCATTAGAAGACTATATTGACAAACACCCATCGACAATCCCGGTCACTTCATCAAAAGAATATATTGACAAACACCCATCGACAATCCCGGTCACTTCATCAAAAGAATATATTGACAAACACCCATCGACAATCCCGGTCACTCCATTAAAAGAATATATTGACAAACACCCATCGACAATCCCGGCCACTTCATTAAAAGGATATATTGACAAACACCCATCGACAATCCCGGTCACTTCATTAAAAGAATATATTGACAAACACCCATCGACAATCCCGGTCACTTCATTAAAATAATATATTGACAAACACCCATCGACAATCCCGGTCACTTCATTAAAAGAATATATTGACAAACACCCATCGACAATCCCGGTCACTTCATTAAAAGAATATATTGACAAACACCCATCGACAATCCCGGTCACTTCATTAAAGGATATGGGCTAATATCAAATAAATAAGTTAAAACGCATAAGGTTCCACAAAGTGCCATTATAGAGTGCCTGAATCCAAATTATCAAAAATGATCCCTTGATTCTTCAATAAATAATAATCAAACCCTTTTTTTTACTCCTTTAAAACTATTCTTTATTTTGTTGATTATAAACCTTTTTATTTTAAACCCCCCTTTGGCGTATACAAAAAAATAAATAATAATCGCGAGTATGAAAGATTTTTCTAATGAACGTATGAACTTGACGTAAAACAAAAATCATATGACCACTTAACAAACTAACCCCCGTGGCGTTTCCGTGTAAGGTTAGTTAGTTCGTAGACAGAGAGGGTAGACCGCAACACAACTCTGACTTTAAGTTTCACATTAAATTATATCGTTTCATAGATACCCTTCTGTTATTCTAACTCATAACATAAATTCAATCAAGTATTTAATTTACTCGGTGGTGCGATGTCTTCCTTGGGCATCCCTGACTTCTTCTACTATTCACTTACCCGTCATATATTCCTCTGGCGCTCCTTTTTCCGTTCATCCAATCCACATGTCCAAATCATATAAGCGTCCTTTTCTTAATCTTATTCACTACGTTTACATCAACCTTGCTTTTTTCCAGATCTCCACATTTGTACCACAGTAATATATTATTTTACCACACGTACGCCTCGAGGGTCTCATTTCTACCAAATTCATTCTACTTGTATTCTTCCTCTTCCAGTTCCATGTCTCACTGACATTCATCAGGATTGTCATCAGCACGTCAGGACTGCTAGTCTCGCTTCTTTGGATATGGCATAAAGCACTTTTACATGTTTTTGTCAAAAGTTACTTAAGCCAGATTTGTTACTTGAAAAAAATCATTATTAATCTCTGTAATTGTTTACAAGATTATCAAATATAATACTAGCATAATATACATTCCTATAAGTAAATTATTGTAACTGGAAAAATTCCATATGATATAATTTAAAAACTTAATTGGTTTCGTAATACGTTTTAAAAGTGCTAAGTTATTTAAACATTTCGATAAATTAACACTTTCGGTAAGTCTGTTTACGTAGCCACTTCTCCGTCAATTATTATTGAAAAAGGGCATTTTTCAAGGCCGTAAATCTCCGAAACTAATGTGGACCATTAACACTAAGTCTTCTCAACGTTTTGAATGGGTGACAGAAAAAAAGCAGAAGGGATTTAAGAGAGGTACGCATGCGAAGTAATTGCTTTTAAACTCTTTAGCGATAATTTATTACTATCCACAGGAATAAATGGTTCCTTTTTAAATGTCTAATTATAATTTAATAAGCGTTTACTAAGTTGAAGTTGGTTGAAAAATAACAATTTCCCGAACAAATAATATTTTTATTTATTTTTGTGTATGAGACCACGGATATTAAATTCAAAATAAAATGTTAATTTGTCTAGTAGTCAATATTAGGTATATTTTCTGTAAACTCGTAAAATAAATCATTATTCTTTAATCACCTTCTGGGTTCATGTTTTCTCTCATTCAATTCATATTATCTATCTCTTTCTCTCTGTTTCTTTGTAATAATTTAAATGTTATTCTGTTGTTTTCTCATTGTTTTGTTAATTTATTTTTTTAGTTTGTTTATATAACCGCACACTTTGTATTTTTAATACCCTGATAATGCTTAGGCTAAGCGAAACCGGTCATTCATAACAATTAAAATAATATCAGTGGTCCAATACAAAGTTATTTTTCATTTCTTTAAACAACATGTATTTTGTATAGGTTGTTAACTTTATTTTTTGTTATTACTTTGAAGATTTTAAAAATTTGACACATGGAAAACACAAAATGGAAAGTGTATCAATATTTTCATTCAGTATGGTACACTAACTAATTAACAATGGGTTGTACATTTTCTTCAAAAGGTTTGGTTTGATTATTTTTTAAAAAACGTCCCTAGCCGTTGCTTTCACTGAAAGCTTCAAAAGATCAGAGTTTGGGATTTTAATAATATTGTAAGCTAAAAGTATAAACACAACAAATAAGAATGTTTTGCAAGCACTTTTATATCGCTTGAGTGTTAATTTTCGTATTAGCGAGTTAATAATGGGAGAGTCGAAAATGAAAACGACTTTTTTTTAAATAAATCTTTTTGATCATATTTTTCACTCTCAGCACTCTTGCATCCCTGAGTAGTCACGAGCCGCCACTGGTAAAGAGGGAAAATGAGTTTTGACCATTGAAAACTGGCAACTAAACACGCTCTGGTGGTATTTCACCAGAGCGATACCTACTAATAGTATTTTAAAACTCAAATCTGGTAAAAGACATCGTGCGATTTCATATAATGTGTAAATTTGTGTTATTTTCAAAGCAATCATTACATTTGCCACTAATATAGGCAAGAAGAGCTCTATTTTCAGCTCTTAGTTTCACTTCAGCAGCAAATTCATGATTCATTTTTCATCTTCTTCAATTCCTATTGTTTCCTATGGGGAATTCGTTTCAATCTTATAGCGCAAGATTCAATCATTTCCGCGCATTATATTCAGAATACAGATCACTGATTTAGCCTCTATTTTTTATTCATAGTCACTCCATCAAATATCATACGGTTTCCATCTCAACGTAGAATAATATACTAGATAAACTAAGCGTTAGTGTAAAATCGAATGATTTGTTTTATAATATCATAAAAGTTATAAAATTCGCACTATAATAATAACAACAAATAATAATAACAACAGAGAATGGTTCTAAGCCAATATTATCGAAACTGATTAACCGATTTTTTTGTTGAATTGAAAATTGTAATTTTTATTTTATTAATTATGTTGAAAAATTTCTCCAATCACATAAGTTTTGTGGTTAGTGGATTATTTTTTTGAAAAAGACTGATAACAGGAATTGATAGTTAACGGTAGCCGATAAAGAATTGTAAATAAAAGTAAGAGTAGCTGTTTTCATTGGAAACTAAGCCAGATGTAAATTAAAGAAGAAATATTGCAGTATACTGAATGCTTACAAATTAAGACCTTAAGGCATTAAACACTACAAATTTATGGCAGATTTACGAATAATAAAACAAAAAAATTGGCCACGGGCATTATTTTTTTAAGCGCACTTTAATCGGGCCTCTTTCAACACCCGCATTAATAAAATATTACCTTAACCAGTTTCACAACCTTGCCCAACCGGGTGGCGATATAGTTCCCCTCGGTAGGTTGGATGTTTTGGGGGTACTCTATGTTTCATAGAAGAGAGGGTTGTTGTGCGGTTTCACAAATATGCAGACGTTTCAGAAAAGCCGTTATAAAAATGTTTATTTCACAAGGTATGTAGGGATAGTGCGACGCCGTAAATTCCATAAATAATTATGTATAAAATGAAAAATGTAATGAAAAAATAATAATACAGCAACCAAAAACTAATATTGCATTAGGATATAAATACAAAAAAGTGTTTTGAGGATCAGGGTGTATTTTAAAGAATAATTAATTAATAGATTAATTCGTTGAAATACGAGTAGTTTTCTGAATTATTGGTTATTTTTTAAGCGAATGCCTAAGTCTCAACAACTTGTCAATTATTAAAAATTACTTCAGATTTAAATTTCAGCATCGTGCGATACTTTTAATTTATTTTTTTAATGAAAAAATATGTTTTTTATTAAAATTCAGTCTAATCAAGATCACCTTGAGTTACTGGATATCTTGTTTACATTGATCAACGAACATTTTTGTTTTTTTTTACATCTTCAATTTCGGCAAATAATAGTAATGTTTTTTGGAAAATAATTCATCGTCTTTTGAGTATCTTCTTTCATGGTTCGTGTTGAAATTGACCTTGCGTATGGTATTTGTTTAATTAGTGTACTTATGATCACCGTGTGTTAATAAAATATCGTATTTCATTTTAACGAAACCTCTCAAATAATAAATGTGAAAATTTTGTATTGAAGAAATTTGTAAATAAGTGTACAAAAATTCCAATTTATGTTTATTTCCAAACGTTTATATGCTAATGATGAAGACTTATTTCAGGTAAATGAACAATTTAATCGTCTGAAAAGTATTCATCGAAGTAATTGAGCATAATACGCAGTTCTGTTCTAAATATAAATACGTCTTTCAAATCAAAAACCTTTGAATTATAATTCATTCTCAATCCACTCTTCAGACGTCTTCCACTGTATAGGTTTTTACAAATCTTCAAAACTTGTATTCAATAAAGGGTGTGTTTGTATATTTGACAAGTAAAACATGGTAGTAATTCATACCCCTTTTTAAATGTATTATTTGTTTCCATTTTGTGCCCAATCGTGCGTAGTCAAAACGTATTATATTTCACGCAAGAAAGAAAAAAGCTCGCGAACCAAAGAAATAAATACGAATTTAAAGTATGTGTCTTAAAATCAAAAGAAAAATATGTTAAAAAAGGAAATCTTTTTAAGAGAAAAGAGAAAAATTTCGAATTCTGAAAGTGCCTTCATTGTCCTCAATTGCCCACAAGTCGTGTTGAGTACCGCTCAAAATGACAAAAGCCCTATAAAAGCGGTATTGTACTGCAGACCGCCTTGTAAAACATTCACGTAACGTCACCACAGTTCTGCCACCGAAAGACCAAGGATACCTTACCTAAACATTAACATAATGTGATGAAATGTTTAATGAATTGTTATATGAATCGTTTATCTATCTTCAAAACAATGCTTCAATGCTGGCGGCTGACCATTTTCGAGGAAAGAAAATACGTATTGGGTCCTTGTTGTAGGGAGTAATTTCATTTTCAAACAGCATTCTCTGCTAAAGAATTACCATCTGAAATTGACCGGAAATCTAATATTACAGGTGGCGCCTTGTTCGGGAGAGAGAAACAGGAATCACCCACAGATGAGATGAACTAGTGACCTAAAGAAAACTGCCAGCTTCACATGGTTGAGAGCCTCGAATAATTGGTAAAAGAAAAGAGATTTGTAGAAGGTTCATGCCCAAAGTTAGACGCTAGAAAATTTATGAAGAAAATACGTACTATGCATATTTACTGTATTAAATAATCTGGTGCGGAAATGAAAATAATCGATAAAAAATATGTTTTTTAAATAAATAAAGACCACAAACATAATTTTGATTTTTTTGACCGACCGCTTTCACTTGGTCTTAACATCATCAGGGTACAAAATAAAATAAATAAAATCATTCGGTTATATATACATACGGAAGGAAATATAAAATAATATAAGAGAACGGTGAAAAAACAATAGAACTACATTTAAATTATAACAAAAGAACAGAGAGAATGAGACAGATAATATGAAATAAAAGCGGCAAAGCGTCAGCTGAGAAGGTGATAAAAGAATAATGAGAAATTTTATAAATGTACGAAAAATATACCTTATATTGGACCTGGACATATTTTAATTATCATTGTTGTAAGGGCCGGAAAATTGGGATTGCAGTCCATATTTCACACTTTTCAATTTTCTAGTTTTACGAAACCTCCTGCAGTTAGTATCAAGATGTGAATAATTTTTGGCAGTTTGCCCTCTGCAGTCTTCTGTGGCTCGTTTGTGAGACTGCGCAATCGTATTTGTATAGGCTAGGCTTTATTCAGCCGGTTTAATTCAGCGTACTTATTTATTAACAGGGGTGTTTTATAAAACGAACAATTGAACTTCATATTTGAGAATAAACAAACTGCATTGAAAGCAATGTTGAAGAAAAAATAAAAATTTTAGAACATGTATAAAAATCCTTTCAAATCTTTTGACATGCGAAGGATCTTACACACGTACAACCTGGATTAACAGTTCTGTAACTCGTCAAAAAATTAATTCTTTCAACAACAAAAAAAACTCACCAATATCGGGGTTGCCATTTCCTTAATTTGAGAATCTAAAAATTTGACTTAGTGATACAGAAAAAATCCAACCCACAATTTACCGAAATCGAGTTTAATATGTTTTCCTGTGGATAAATTCGAGATTTACATTTTCTGGAAACATCCAAGCTCCAAATGCATAAGGTTTTTTGGTAATTCAATTTCTTACCAACGCACATTGCAGATATTTGACTTCATTGAAGTTTAAAAACATTGAAATATAGGCTTTACGGAAAATACATCTTTTTTTAATAAACACATTGATAAATTATAAATGACCCATTTACAATAATTCTTATAAAGAAAAGAACACTGATATTCGCTTAACAAATTTTAATAAGGCATATCAATGTTTTTGTATCGTAATATTTTCAAACACCTTTTTCTTGGTTTCATCTTTTTGAGGTTGGATGCTTTTTGTATAACTACGTCCAATTGATGTATCTTGCTATTATCACAAAAAAACAAATATCGACGGCTAGGTCGAAAGCATTACGTATTTATGATTCATAATATTTACACATTAAGATAGACGTTTTGTCGAACTTTAAAAAATCACCACTCAACGATGAACTCCTTTGATATTCAAATATTGCATTGCGAAAAGTACAACATAAAAATGGATGCCTGTGCGGTAGAAAATAAAAATAATGCAGACAAAATAACGAAACGGAATTTACAAGTTATGCCGGAAAATCTGTTCTTATCGGGTCAGGTAAATCCGGCGAGGACTCGAATCCATGTACTACCTGTAGATACAAGAGTAACACTACTCTGCATTCTACATATGGAGTAGACTTAGCAGCCGGACCTTTTCACCGTGTATAATATGTATGCATGTACAGGATGTATAGCGCATGAATAACAAATTATGCGTAAACTATTTTTATTTTTTTACGATATATCAAATAGGTTATTCTTTATTCTGAAAACATTTATCAGTTATACTGCTTTGTCAAACACTTTGATAATAAGTTTGCATACACATATCTGTTTTTATAGAGCCTAGGAGTTGTAAATTAGCGACCTCAGTTTTTTTTTCAAATGAATATATATCATACTTCTGGGAATTTTCTACTTTGTGGTTAGGAGTTAAACGGATTTCAAATATTACTTACAAAATAGGTATCACGTGTTATTATGATTTACAAATGAACCATTTCTGATAATATGTGCTTCTAAAATACAACGACGGATTTATCCTTTTTATTTGAATTGAACTCACTATTAGTGGGGAGTAGTTTTATTTTCAAATAACATTCTCTGCGTAGCGTGACTAACGAATTACCATCTGGATTTGACCGGAATTATAATATTACAGATGGCGCCTTGTTCGGAAGATAGAAACAGGGATCACCCACAGATGAGATGAACTGGTGACCTGAATAAAACTGCCGAATTTAAGAATTGCTTAAATAGAAGACATTTGTAGGAGGTTCATGCCCAAATCTGGATACCGAAAGTTTTTGAGGAAGATTCTATACATGTTTACTGAATTGAATAATGTGGTGCGGAGTTTAAAGCACATGAAAATATTCGATAAAAAAATTTAATTTTTTTAAACCAACTGAATTTTAGTGGAATGCTTATTATTTTATTGTAATGCGAATAAAAGTCAATTTTTGCATTTACATAAAAAAAACACCTTAATCATACCAGCGTCTAGTATTATGATTTTTTTTATATCATATTCAATATATTTCTTTCTGTAGATTTGTTATCACCCACATCAATACTGAAAAATAAAAGATTTAACATTTTGACGTGTTACCATACTTTTTGACAGGTAAATGGATATTTAAAACTCCACATACCTTTATGGAAATGTTGTTGTGAGCTGATAACAGTTGCGTCGACTTACGAATTCCGGCTAAAAAAAGTAATTCGTGATATTTTTACATCTAAATTCTATGGTTGAGATCTTTGCAGCATTTGAAATTGGAAAACCAATTTCCCTTTTATAATTAAAATTATATTTTTCTTATGATCATTGTTATAGAACTTTTTTTTTCTATTTTAAAAACCTCGTTTAAATCATCATAACGCATTACACACAAACAAAAACACATTTTCATTTATAACAATACAGAAATTCAATTTTGTGTGGTTATGATGTATTAATACATTGTATCGGGGATGTAGTAAATTACTTTAAATAACAGAATGCACTATCTCAAAGGGATCTTGTACAATATTTTCGCACGCCTTAACTTGTCACCTTCCATTGCAACTTTCCGGAGCACATTGCAATTCGTGAAAAAGTAATTAAGGCTTGCGCTGCGCGGTGTCACGTGATATGATGAGGCGATGTTTCAACGTGATAAATGAACTTGAAACTACGGAACAAGTGGTGAGAGTAATACGACATCAGTTCCAACTTTACTAGTTGCAACTTGAACACACTGTTGTTGCATAAATACTTGGTCTGCGCATTGTGGTACTTCGATTGCTTCCGATAATGCTTTATGTTTGTTTCGAGCTCATATCGTGAAAACTTACAGGATGATTTTTAATAAAAATCTGAGGGAAAAATAAGGTTTTTAATTTTCCAAAATAAAAAAGTTTCATTAATGAAAAAAAAAACAATAATTTTCAAAGTAAATATGAAACAGAAAAAGCCAGAATCTTAAAAAAATAACGGTCGTGACCGAAACTCCGTCGGAAAACACATAAGTTAACCCTAAGTTTAAAATATTAATTTTCGACTTGGTAAGAAGTCAAAAGTTTTCCGTAAATAAAAATGGATTGTTTATCCAAGACACTATCTAGGTAAACAATGTGTGCACGGGTAAAGCTTTGCATACCATTACAAAGATGGCAGCCTACATCGGAAGAAATTGAAAAATAATTATATGAATACTTTTTAATGAAGTATGTATGAAATCGATTAAAATGCCGGCTTCTAATAAGGTATTGGAAGCTCAATTGGCAGAGACGTTACTCCCAGAGAGAGTAGAGGTTCCTAGTTCATGTCTCGGGCGCGGCCGTTATTCTTTTTAGTTTCTGGCTTTTTCTGTTTCATATTTACTTTAAAGATAATTAAAATTATTTCTAAAATCAATATGTAAATAAATAAAAAGACTTTATTCTATTTAAAAAATAAATAAAAATCCTATGTACCGTGTTTCTTAAATGAATAACCGTTTTTAATATATTTTTAGTTTACCGTGCGAATAATGATGCGCGTAACCTTAGTAAGTAAAAAAGTTCAGTGAAGTTCACCCTTCGTTCTTTCAATAATTTTAACCACTGGGCATGCAACGAAAAATTAGTCATAAAATTAATTGACCATGAATTGCAACCGGTCTAAATCTCAATTATGTTTCCGGAAGATTGTGGTAAACATTTTTTACAACATTTTCAGCAAACCATGAAATTATCAATTTCATGTTGATACTCAAGATCAGTGGGTATTTTTTTTTAAATTTACAGTTTAATAATACTTTAAAGTAAATTTATACACGACACACTAACTCTCGGAGGATCTTAATAAGATTAATTACTCAATCATTACACTTATTACATTTCATATAATTACGTAAGTAAACGATTTAAATAGCGCGAGATGGTTCCATTTTATCGGAGCCCGGTCAGTGGAAGAATGCCGCGAGCTGACTGCTCATGACCGTGAGTTCGTATTTGCGAGTGTTATCAGCATTGATAGAATAATGTGGCTAGTAAAAGAAATAATTATATGTAATAGCTAACTCTTTACACAACAGAAACGAAAATTGCATTCGTGAACATTTGAGAATATTGGGTTCTACACATCGATATAAAATAAATGATCAAAGATTTTGCTAATATTTGGTTGTATTTTTTAATCGATCTATTATAAATTGGTCGCACCCGAGTTTGTTTATTAATAATCATGACGATAGAAATGAAAACAGCCCAAGGCTTAAAAAATAACTTCCGGAAACGAGCGGTTTTATTTACCCCCAGGACGCCGAGAAAAAGAAGCCTTAAGGCTGATTCACACCAAATAAACAGAAGGTAACGTATGAAAACTGGCATACATACAAAAGAATATCAAATAATTCTTACTGGAGTAACATCTGAAAAATTGATTTTAATACAGAAGATACATGAAGTTTAATAGACGAGTTCAAATTTGTACCGTCAGAGAGCAAAGGGTTAAGACGTCATACAGGAAGGTTGTTCCTGAGTTTCCGTTCGAACAAACTAAAAGGAGCTTTTATTTTTAATAAGCTCTCTTTCAAGGAAATTACCTACTCGTATCTCACATTGTTGCTAGGGACGTTACATTTAGCCATTCTAAGTGCTGCCGACTTTGAAATTAACTTGAATAAGGTGAATGCAACAATAGGGAGTAGCAATGCTACGGGGAGGAAAGTTCACCAATTTCTAGGAATTAAATAATAGCGCATTTCGTAAACTTGGAGCAGCACTCGTTCATAACATGTTTTATTACGATTCTTTCTTCCAATATATCGAATTATTCATAACTTGTATTTCCGACAGATTCATGACAAGTTTTACTCAACGGAAGTTGAGACAAATTTTGAAAATAATATGATGCGAGCTATTTCTGGAAGTTCACTCCTTTATTTAGAAGAATTTAGATTTATTATAATTATTATTTATGAATAAATGTTTTTTTATTCAAATAATTTGATAATATTTCTACACTTTATTTTTAAAATGATTTTTAAAATAATTTTAACAATCTTCAAAAAATGTGAAAATAGAAAAAGACATAGAAAAATTAAAAAGGCATTGGGTTGAGACCTAGACTTGAACTCAGGACCTCCGATTATAAAGATTGAATTTTGAAAAAGAATTAATAGTTTTCAAGAAGTATGAAATTTTTTTTTTTTTTTTTATTTTTTTTTATTTATGGTTTTAAAGTTTATTTTGTAGAACTCCATTTTAATTTTTAGGTTTTTTTACTTTTATTTAAACAATAATTATTATTATTTTAATTTTTAAAAAACAGTTTTTAGTTAAAAGCTCTGCGATGTAATTATTTTTACGCGTGACAGCTGTTTCGCCTTCTGAGGGCATTATCAAACTGTGGAGAAGCCACATACAGACGGACTATTTATATCATGTTTAATGTTATTATTATTTTTATTTTTAATTACCAATGTCCCCATTAGGTTTTTCTGATAAATTGTAATTATTGTTGATGTCATTAACATGGAAAAAAAAAAAAAAAAAAAAAAAAAAAAAAAAAAAAAAGTATGAAATTATTTGGTTTGGATGGCAGAGTTGGTAAATGCACCACTTCTGGAAAGAGTAGAGATCACGAGATCGAGTCTTGGTCACAATCTAATATTTTTATTTTCATATTCTCTGAAGAATGTTTATCTTCTTTCAATAATCAAAAAGCATATTGATTAGTATGGAAATGTTAATTTTAGCATCCAAATAGTTTCCACAATAAATTTAAATCAATTCAAATATTAAATCTTAACTTTGTGACAATTACTAATTTATTAATTTAGATAAGTGTTACATCTGAATTCGTAATCTTATTATTGTACATTTGTAATTTCGTAATATTTCAGTGAGATAAATTCATTGGTATAGATCATATGAATACTGGAATTAATTAAGGCTCTAAGTGCCAAAAAATTAACAACTTTTTTTTTTACAGAATCGTATTTTATGATGTAAATAAAATACGATTCTTTAAAAAAAAACAGTTTTTATTTTTTTGGTACTTAGAGCCTTAATTAATTCCAGTATTCAATTATGTCACGTGGTTACTGCTCAATTTAATTATTTGATTCTGAATTGTGGTCTCTTGTCAACGAGAATGTCTAGGTTTTATATTAATAATGATTATTAATTCTTTAGAAGTCAAACGTATTCTTATCTAAGCCTATCAATACGAGAACAAGAAGATAGTACAAATACTAGCTACAAAATATGTTTTTTTTTAAATAATTACATTTTATTTATACTGATTTGGGGATTTTACATATTTTTACATACCTTTCAAAACATCATAATATTTTTTTCTCATTATACAAAAACCATGTTATCCCAAAGTGAATTAGGAAACACAAACGGCCCTACCCGTTGATATGTAGACAAATTCAAACAATAGAACAAAACATTTCAGTAAGGAAACTTTCTATGAAAATAATTATTAATATTAATAATAAAAATAATTTTGTTAAAAACTTTTATATTTATCTTTAAATTTTTAAAATAATTTCGTCTGTACGCGGCTCCGCAATTTCACAATGCCAAGGAAGGCGAAACTGCTGTCAAGTGGAAAAATAATTATTTAAATTAACTTTTAAATTATAAAAATACATTTTTAATTTAAATTATTATTATATTTTCGTGGAAAGCAATCACTTTGTTGTTTGACATATTTGATGAAAATGAAATAATAACTTTGTATAGACCACAGATTTCATTTTATTTTCATGACCGTTCGGTTTCACTTAGCCTAAGCATCATCAGAGTTCAAAGGTAAAATTAAAAAATATAATTAACGAAGCTTAATTTTGTAATTGTTTTTTTTTTTTTTTAATTTACGTAGTTTAATTTTGTACCCTGATGATGCTTAGGCTAAACGAAACCAGTCGCTCGTAAAAAGGCAAATAAAATCTGTGGTCTTGTAGAAAGTAAATATTTAATTAACATTAAATAATTATTATTCTTTATTAAAGAGTTCTACAAAACAAACTTTAAAATGATACCGAAATACATTTTTTTAGTATTTAACGCAAAACAAATGTATTTACCACAAACGAAAGAGAATTTCATCTTATTTGTTGATTAGGAGTAAACAGAAAACATCCAAATATCATAATACATTTAGAACAACATAAAATATGTTTGTATGGTAGGTTGAAAAAAAGTACCAATACAAATAAGTACAATATCGAAAAAGCAGCAGTAATAATAATATATGTATTAACTGGAATAGTTAAATTTTGAGTATTTTTTTCGCGATTTGATGAAAAATATAACTAATTTGAATTTGTATTTTAGTAGAGATTAGATTTTTTTGAATCCATTATAATATGCCCATATTCGTTTCCTAGGCAATAAAGTCTGGATAACGGTGAACGAGCAATGTGAACAAAGCATTTATTCAATCAAAATTATTTTTTCTTTTGTCACATATCTCGAGAGTGTTTTTTTAATATCTTTTGTGTAGTTACCTACATCACATAATTTATAAAACCTTTTATAAAATGTCCAACGACGCAAATTTATTATTGAATTCAAATTATTTCGTTTTGACGCGTAGTGCTTGTAATCAGCAATGACCAGATTGGTTAGAAAATGTTTCAATTAAGCAAATCGCAAGCTCATATTCTTACATTAAATTTTTTATAGTTATTTTATTTTACTTTCAGTTATTAACTATGTAAATAATCAAGTGTAATTAAAGGCAGTAGCTGAGAAGACACCTTCTTGGAGAAAGTATTTAAGTCAGTAAGTAAGTAGGGGCGGTGTATTTAATAAAATTACGATGACATAGGAAACGTATTTAATCGTGCGTGGATTTTTGGAAATTCTCGTGAATACGCAAACAAATTCTGTTACCAAACTTTCGCTTCATTTAACCCTTATTTTCCATCTAAATTAATAAAAATTAACCTGTCGTTAAGACATTATTTTTCTATTATGTCTTAATTACGTTTTTAATCTCTTTTGTTGGTAGAGTTTTTTGTAATCCCTCAAAATTAAAATGATAAAGTCTCTTCGGAACTTGTTTTTAATCGCTTATTTATTTCCTTTCTGCCAGTGAAAAATAGCTTTCACTATTTTAGCTGAAATACCTAGGGAATTCGTAATTAAAGCCTCCCAGACCTTTCAAGTTGATTTATTAGTCTGAAACCTTTTTTTATGAATAATAACTGAAACAATTATTGATCAGCTCCCTACTTTATTTTCAGTAATAAAAATGATTTGATGATTCATCAAAATGAAATATCACGACGGTAAAAAGGCAAAGGATATTCTTTGACTATAGTTACGGAATTTTAATAATAGATTCACCTACCAAGGACACCGGTCAATGTAGGTTTCATCAGATTGATCGAAATGGAAAAGTAATTTGGATCAAGACTATAGAACATGAGCTAGATCTCGCGAGATAGGTAATATGCCTTATTAGTTTGCACACATTTTTTTTTTACAAAATGCTCCATTTCAAAGTAATATTTGCTGGCCATTCAACCAAACACTACACAATACTTTTATGGAAATAAGTTTTTTTTTTTTACATCTCGCTCAAGCGTTAGTACAAAACAAAGGCTTCGTGAAAAGCAACCACTATTTAAAAAAAAATACCTACTGGTTTCGATGTAATTAAGCTTCATTAGGGTAGTACATTAAAACGAATAAAAACATAAAGACTGAGCGTAACGGTTGTGTTTAGGTGAAACGCGTTATTTAACATTTTTTTGCAAGCAAACTAAGAACTAGTGCTTTGAACTAGTGTCACATTTTACACTGTCCCAAAGCGATAATTAACGCCATAATGGTTTTTTTTACCGTTACCACTTCAAACAATCACCCCTGTTAACTACTGATTCTCAGATTTGACCTAAATATGACCGGGTGTCAAACATAACAGCATAACTGTTAAGTTCTCACTAAGGCCTAAATTACCTTGCAAAAAATGGGGAATAACGCCTTTCACCTAAAGACAGTCGATATATACTCGTATAGGCAAAAAGGGGAACAATATAAAATAGAAAAAGAAATACTGATATAAAGATAAACCACATATTATGTTACATGCATAGATACATTACATTTAATATATTCATATGTTATTTATAATCGTATTTGAACTTACACATTAAATATTATAAATAAAACTTATGTAATGCAAGCTAGATGGGCGTCCCACTAAAACACCATTTAAATATCTGACACGTAAGACTTTTCATGCATCTAGTAGCTATATTATTAATATGGAAGGACCATTTTAGTTTCCTACCGAATATTACTTCTATGACGGTTTGAAAAGGTGACACACAGACTCTTTTGAACTAAATGTCTAGGCCATAAAGGAAACCACGTGCAAAGGGCATTCACGGCTTCATTAAAATATTTGACAGCGTGTTGGACGTTTTTGTATGGTTAAAAAAACTCAAGAATTTTTTGACTATGGGGGAAAATGACATGCAGATCGGCAGTATATATATTTTATATATAAGGGGGGGACAGAACGCTGCCACGGGGTGGACCCTTCCAAATAGATCTACTTTGAAGAGCAATATTGGGTAGCTCAAAGAAGATTTTCCCATCAAGGAATAGATTTAAAATAGATTGGATAACCGTGAGGGGTAGGGCAATTTGTAATTTACTTATTTTTTACAATTGGGTTGGTCGCATTGTGAAAGGCGTCTTATATCTCTAAAAATACTATAAGAGACACATTGTGATTTTGAATTGTTAAATAAAAATCAGTATTAATGATGAATGGGTTACCTCGGCTAATTTTTTATCCCGAATCCTAATTTCGAAAGAGAGAAAAAGTGTTTTCCCTCGACAATTTTTTTTCGGCTTATTAATCAATATTTCATAAAGTTTACGAATGGTGGATGATAGAGTGATTGGCCTAGAGTTGGATCCAGAATCATGTGATTTGTTGGTTTTTAGGGTGAGAATAATAAATTGAGAACTCCAGACATTGTTTGTTGAATCATGTGATTTGTTGTTTTTTAGGGTGAGAATAATAATTTGAGAACTCCAGACATTGGGCGTTATGTCAGGCTATAATATTTTATTAAACATGCTTATGAAGTGCTTTTAGACTAAATCGTTACTGTTTTCGATTTGCAGTAGGGTATATCTATACCATATCTACCAGGAGATTATTCCTGACTGTTTACCAACATTTTTTTAGTCAATTAAAAATAATGGAGAGTCTCGTCAACGATTAGAAATAGCAGTGCAAAGGAAAATTATGTCATATACCAAGGGGAATAGAAGTAAATACTTTTTTGACTGAGGGAGCAGCTTAGAAACCTTAGAAATGGAAAAATAATTTCTCAGAGGCTAGAGAACTTTTTCTTGCAGGATTCTTCTAATTGTTTAGTTGATAGCTGTGTGTAAGCCAGCGCAATCAAAACGTTTCGAAAAGAACGACGAAGATGAACATTGGTCAGTTACCTGAGTTTTTTTGCAATTCAACCATCTAGAAAAGGATCTTCATACAGCTTTAGCATGACCAAAACGACATTAATTAAAGCACTGAGTTGTAAGGGTAGGTAAACATTTACATCGGCAATGAGTTGAAGAATAAGTAAATATAAGAAGGAAGAGATTGTCCTTCAAGGCGATGACGACAGATTGGGAACTTCAAGACATATTGCCGCCATAGGAGTCCTTGTAATTAAGCATCCTGACTTTCAAGGGTGTACTATGTAATATGTTGGGGGTTGAAAAGGATGAAAATATTTCTCCAATGGACACATCCGTCGAAATAACTCTGACCAGACCAACACAAGTGACATTGAGTTTTAGTATGTAAGTTTTTAATTTTGAGTTGGAAGAAATAGATATTAGTTTTAATGAAGCAGTTATCTGCATACCCCGTGTGGAATTAGATTAAGATACAAAACCGAACTTCCTTTTTTACTCCTCCCGGTTAATTGATAGATTATTGAACTATACCGTTTAATAGAATTTACCAAACTCAAAAAATTGAATTGTTTTTCCTCGCTCAGTTTTTTGTGGATAGACTATGTATGGGCCACGGGAATGAACGGAATATAAATTTATCGGAGGAGATTGAGGAGAATGCGAAATTGGAAGCGAGTCGTGTTTGAGTGAAGTGGGAGAATTAACTTCCTTTTTGGAAGAATTTAATATGACAGATTCACTGTCTAAATTTCCGAAAGACATTTCACCGTCTGGGGGTCAGGGAGAGGGTCTGGTGGCTTAACAGTCGCCCAGGAGAGACCTCCGCAGCGAGCTACTCTATTCCTTATCATTTCAGCAAAGTACGAAAAGTTTTGTAAGAAAAGTGACAGTTAGGTAAGGGAGTTTAAACAAATCTGTTAATTCAGTGAAGATGAAAGATTACCGATTATCCAAAACGGAAGAAGAATAGGTGTGTAGGAGAAGGGAGTCTGGAAGAGAAGAAGTTGGGCATTACATGGCTATTCAAAATTTTCAGACGGCCTACGTGGTCGACTGGTTAAGACGCTCGATTACAAATCCGGAGGTCGCAGGTGCAAATCCCAGCGAGCGCAAATAAATTTTATTTATTTCATCTTTCATTCATATAAAAATGTTGCAGAGTAGTAGATACCCTATGAATCATCCTGGTGGAAAGAACAACATTTAGAATCGAAACGTTGCTTGAAATGGCTTTAGCCGTGTTTGGTAAATAAATCTGAATAGCTGGTCACTTCTCAACTTTCCTCTTTCCCACATCCTTCTCCTCCCTAGCTCCTTCAACCTCACAAAATACCCGTAAAACGTATTGATTCTAAATAGATTTATTTTACCAGAACGATACTTAGAGTATCTACGAGTACAACTTTGGAATGTTCCAAAAATATTCTACATATTTTAATTTGGTCCTTAGAATATGTGAAATAAATTTGCGTAAGCCGGGCCTCTAACCTGTGACCTTCGAAATTGTAGCAGGGGATCTTAACCGCTCGGCAACGGAGGTTTTCTTTTGTTTTGCTAGTGAATCTATTGTGTTAATTAGTGGATTTGTTTGTTAAAAATCATACCCCCTTATTTGAGGTGTAAATGTTTCGCGTGGTGTAAGGTCGATATAGCGAAAAACTTGCATTTTAACGACGGCTTATGCGTCTAATGGCCTACATCCGGTGTAACTAAACTAACACTGAACCGGCGCGTAAAAATTTAATACGTTAGACTGCGGGAGTTTAAATTTAATTCTAGGTTTCGAATTTCTACTTGCACGTATATTATTTCTAAGGTCTATATTAATCGAAAATTGACTTACCTGGGGTAGAGGGCGGAATGTTGATAATCACAATGATCACTCAGGTGTTTGCGTATTCTTCTAGCACATCACAAAATAAAAATGATTGTTCAGTAATACGTAAACAAAAGTCACAGTCACAAAACAACACTGAATAGCCGCAAGCGAGGGCAAGGCGCACGAGCGAGAAAACATCTGCTGGGTCGAAGATCACAGCTCGGATTCCAAATTATACAGTTTATTTTATTGTAATATTAAAGAAAATTTACTTTTTAACTTTCTTCGAAAAATATGTTTGAGTACGGGCCGGTTTCGGCCTGTTAGAGGCATCTTCAGACTAATATTCTAATATAAATACTATAATTTAAATTGAAGCGAGGTATTGAAGGTATTAACGACATCCAGTACAATAATAAAATACACTGTCTCACACACTATTTTAGAGCTGAACACAAAATCTTTTCGTTTATCACATTAGATACCATCAAATAGTGAGCTCTCAAGTTATGAAATTTATACAGATTTTTTTTCTGAAATTTCGAAATCGACACTTTTTTTCGAGATAAAAGAATGCTAAGACTGGAAGTGAAACCGGGTAGTAGTAACTATTTAAAACAAATTTATTTTAAGATTTTATCAAGTATTTTTCAATGATTTTACCATCACCATTTAGGGATAATTTCATATTCCGCCTGTTATCTATAAACTAAACTTTATCCCACGTTTGCCTATTCACGCCTCAAATCAAAAGCAAAACAAAATAGGTAAACCTTCTCAGGCGAAGATATAAATAAGCCGTGTGATATGCCTCTACGCTCTCGCAGGCTTGAAGCTTAGATTTGAATAAAAAATAGAATGCTTTTTGGAAGGGGGAAAATTTCTGACGTTTTCGTAATAAATTGTTGATCTCGACGGTGAAATCTCAAGGCTTTTCCAAGGTATTCCAGAGTACCTGTGCTCAGTCGGTTACTGACGTATGAGGGGCCTTTCAATTGAATTGAGAAGTTAGATAGCCATTTTGACGGAAATTTGATTTGAAGTTTATTTATTGGAATACCTTTATGATGAAAAAAGATTATATTAGTATTTATGATTTTTCTAAAAGGTACTTTATTTTTACAACTTTCGAGAAATGTAAAACGATTTTATAGAGGGAAAAAAAGTTTATTAAGAGCAAAAGCAAGTTATCAATTCTTAAAAAAACGGGACGAATATTAAAATTAAAGAATTTTATGTAGAATTGAAGAGCTGTGTATATTACTATGGCAAAAAAAAAAAATAAACAAATCGTGTGACTTTTATCTGAGAAACCTTTTTCAAATAAATATTATTAAATAGAAAATAATTTAGCTTTTTGGCACAAATTTTGTCTGTAACTCCAAAGTCATACTTTTTCTTACATTTTGCTTGCAATAATATTATCATCGTGTACTTCAGAGTCGTAAAATATAAAAAAATAAGGCTAAGGCAATATTGTTTGCCCGTACTTTTCAATTACTCCATATGATACGAAATATATTTTCTGGTAACGTTATTACGGAGATATTACGTTGGTTATTACACTTTAAACTTGAGGTGTACTAAAGAAAGAATGCCGGGTAAGGCAATGTGTTTGAGAACGATAACTGACAGTAGATCTAGCATGAAGAAAATTTGACGTTCCTCACTATTTCACAATCATATTTACCAAAACAATCACTATTCACAATAATAATCAAATTTACAATCACAATCACAGAAGTTTTTATGCTCAAATCAGTTCACAATGATTTGAATTGTATTCCGACACTATTCTAAAGTTAAAACTAGATTTTTCATAACAGATATACAAGTTGGCCCGGCCCGGCATGTTTACACCCGGAGAACATTTTTTCAACTGCACTCTTGACGTAAATAGTTAGGCGTCGGGTCAAATGTGACAATATTGTCGGCCTGAAAGAGAATTATCAATTGGATAAAAACGTGTTTGCAGCAATAACGCTATTCCACTCCGACTAATTGTAATACACAGAATAAATAAACAGGTATTCAATTAAACCAACTATCTATTCCTACTTTCAAAACCTTCCATGGTTAGTAAATAAATTACTCTGCAATTATTTAGAAAAAAAGAAACATTTATAAAACCATGGTTACCAACAAACAATCCTAACGTTGTTGACATATCATAAAACAAATAAAAAACAAAACTATTCTTCCGAAATATTTTGTGATTAAATTTTCATGAGCATAAACCTCGCGCAAAATGAGTAAAACAGAAAAGCAAGTAAATTTCGCGAAAATGAGAAACCCATTTGTTAACTTTTTCCTTCAAAAATTTCCGGCGCTTACGACTTACAAAGGTAAAATTAATCATTCGATATATTTTTTATATTCCTATTGTGCATTATATCGAAACAAAGCACATCTTGTTAAACAATTATTACCCAAAACAGGTTGATGTAGGAGTAAATTATCGTTTAAAGTTAATTATTATTATAAATGCAAAATTTATGATTGAAAAACCTCTGTAACTTGTTTTTTAAGTAATGTTTTTGGTTAGTTGTTTTATTAAGTAAGTTTTATTCGTATTAAAATAGAATTCCACCAGGAATTTTCAGTTTCAAAATTAGAAAAAATAATTTTATAAAACATATTGTAAAATAAGTTTAGTAATAACTCTTTGTGTTATTGATAGAAAATGTCAGCGTTTTAGTCAGGTTTTTGTAATATTCTAACCTATTTAGCAGATATCTTTTTTATTGGAACCATATAAAATTCTCTATCGGTGAGCTCTGGCGTGAAAATCTTTTTTAGTCAGGCTTTTTATATCAATAATGACTACAGCTAGAATGGTACAATTACAGCAAAATGTTTTTCATCGTGAGCTTTGCCGTATGCGTATTGCGTAATAAGGGTTTTACAATTCATGTGCATTGAAAAATATCGTACATTCTCAAAAAAACCTTAAGAATACACTTAAAAAGGTTTTGAATAATTTAAAAGGTCAAATAGTATTTTGGTCTAAGCCTTATAATCTTAGGCAAAATTCTTAATGGCCCTGCAAATATGGAGTATCAGACTTCAATTATCTTACATTTCCTATCATTTTTTTCATGCCACATACTCCTTTGTTTCTGTTCAACTCCTATCATTGTACAAATATGTATTTGCTTGTTTCAGAATCCCAGTTGAAACACCACAGGAATATATCTGAACAACGCTATGGAAATCTCAAAGTCATGGTGATTCCGGTCATGAAAGATAATTACTCGTATCTCTTGATCGATTTGAGTACCAAAGTTACCATTGCAGTAGACCCTGGAGAATTCAACAACTTGGTCCATATTCTTGATAATGATGATCTCAGATTGCAAGCTATTTTGTCAACACATCATCACAAGTAAAATAATTGTAACATTTAAAAGAATTTTGAAGAGGTATCACAATAAAAAAATGTTTAAAATAGGGTTAAATGCATCTCTATTTTCAATTGAACGTAGTTATGCAGAAAACGTACAGCCCACAATTTGCCAAAATCAAGTTGTGCATGTTTTTCTATGGATAAATACGAGATTTATATCTGGTGAAAACATTCAAGCTCTAAATGCAATAGATTTTTGGTAATTCAATTGTTTACTACCGCACATTGTAGATATTTGACATGAATTGAGTTGAATAATATCAATATGTAGGGTAACATTAAAAATATGTACGTTTTTTAATAAATACATTGATAGATTATAAAGGACATATTTCTAATAATGCTCATAAAGCAAAAAACACTGACATTCACTTTACAAATGTCGATTACGCATATTTATGCTTTTGCATGGTCATATTTTCGAACGCCTTTTTCTTGCTTTCATTTTTTTGGGGTTGGATGCTTTCTGCATAACTTCGTCCAATTATAGTTTACATCATAATGAAAGCATTAGGCTTGAAAGAAATATTATTTGTAATTAATCAAAAATAAAGATCATGTTAAGTCAATAATAAACTATTTATCTTTTATTTGCAGCTCAATTTTTTTTTTAAATATAATCAATATGGTTCCAATAATTATAAATGAAATGTTCCCGACTAATTTGTAGCGACCACGTAAGCGCAAACAAGAACCTCTACGAGAGAGACACCCAAGTGCGAATCTACGGGGGTGATTCTCGCATCCCTTACCTCACAGATCCCGTGACGCACAAGTTCACCTTCCAGGTGGGCAGGACCAGCATCGAGTGCATCAACACCCCGTGCCACACCAGAGGCCACATGAGCTACTACATCACACCGCCGAGGAGGGGGCTGTACTCGGTACCGAACCTTGTGTTCACGGGTGAATATGATTTACATTCACTTGTCGCAGTCGCGTTTACATGTGACGCATTATTTTAGTTAATTTAAAAAAAAAAAAATTATTATTATTTTTTTTATTTTTTTTATTATTATTATAATTTATTTTTTTTACGCTCGTTATTGGCTTAAGTTTACATATAAATTATGTAGAATATTACAAGAGTAGTGTGAATATGATCATTTATAGGTTTCCACTTGGATTATATATAAGTAAGTAAATCTAATTTTATTGATGTGTAAAAAGAAACGTGGTTTATTTGCTACCCATTAAAATATATTTTTTTATGAGTATTGTGTGTTTATTGTTACAGTAAAATATTTTTACAATGTTCTCGTGTAATAAATTAAAACTAGTTTTTTCCAAGAACAGCACTCATCCTCAAATACGTAACAAATATAAAACTAATAAATAATAGTAATACAATACACAATTAACAATATTTTCTGCTAACCGGGCTGCTACTCTTTTTAACTCTTTTTTCTTAAGACTATCAAACCCACTTCTCAAATAAGTTTTTAGACGCTTTTCAAAACTCAAGACCATAATTTTGTGGTAAGTTATAATACTAATAAGGTTTTTAAATTGTTTAATAAAAACATTCATTAAATTCACAGGTCTCATCTTTTCTCACGTGTTTTTGCGATGCACATTGCAAATGTCATTTGGTCGGTTAGTAGCTGAGTGAACTAATGCATCGGATTCCCTCCCGGGCGTCGTGGGTTCAATTATTCTACTAGCTTAGTCCTCCATAATTGCACAATTATCACTTTCCACTTATTATGATGGCACTAGGAGTATTTGGAATATTTTCAGGTTATTCGTAACCCAAAATTTTGTCTTTCTTTAAAGAATATATACATAAATATATATTTATTAATACTAATATCATAATAGAGTCCCTACATGATTCAAAATCTTTTTTCACTGTAATAAGTAAGTAATAAAACAAAAAAATGTGTTGAGTTTTTCTAATTGTTGCGCAGATTTATTTTCTTTTCTATTTAAAAAAATTCTATAAATGTCCTTTTGGTTTTTTTCTCAGGCGACAGTCTCTTCGTAGGCGGCTGTGGGAAGTACTACGAGGGAAAGGCGGGTGCGATGCAGGACACCTACGAAAGGCTCGCCCAGCTGCCTTCCAACACCATGGTGTTCTGCGGTCACGAGTACACTATAGCTAACCTAAAGTTCGCGCAGAAGGTGGAACCAGACAATGCGGATATAGCGGAGAAACTTGAGTGGGCTCTGATGAAAAAGGAGGAAAATGAACCTACGGTGAGAAACGCAATATATCTGTATATATTCATGCTAATTGTTTAAACAACACTAATAAAATAAATTCTGACTTAAATACAAATACTTGAGTCGGGTCATGTCAAGAGCGAGAATGACTAATGAGTATATATGAGACGATATATGAATGTGAATGAAGCAAGGAACGTGTGCCAAGACAGAGTTGCTTGACGGTTCTTCTTCTTTGTCTCCACCTAAAAGTAAATGTAAATTTGTCCTCGATTGTTCCGGTGACCGGTCGGTAGCTGAGTGTAAAAACGCGTCGGATTCCCACCTGGGCATCGTGGGTTCAATTCAGGTAGTAGGAGTTTTTCAAATTATTTTATTATTTGTAACTAGGGAATGCTTGTCTTTCTTTTAAAAAATAAATTGTGTGATTTTAAACCTGGGAATTACTAAATAAATATACATTTATTAGTCGTTAAAACCATTATTTCAGGTTCCTTCTACCATTAATGATGAGAAAAAAACCAACCCATTCATGAGGGTTGATTTGGCAGAGGTGCAAAAATACACGAAAAGTGAAGATCCAGCAACATGTATTAAGCTTCTTCGTCGCAAAAATAAAAGATTCAGAGAGTAGTTTTTTGAAAAATTAAATTAAAAACGCCCCAAAAGATTTAGTATTATAAAATCCAACTAAAAACACATTATTCCATATACTAAATTTTTTTCTCATATTATTCTGTTAACTTTTCCGTTTTCCTTTCTTAGCAAATATGTATTTTTTACAATTTTAATAAATAACCTTCTTTCTTAATATTATTTCATTCTGAATTAATAATTTGTATGTCGATAGAACATATTAGAGATTTTTAATTTGATGTTAAAAAAAATATATATTTTGTTTCTTGATATCTTCCAAGAAAACCCTTCAAAATCTTCTTTTTTTTCACACCAAGACTTAAAGTACGTCTAAAGTTTTGCTAATAAAAAGGCAGTAAAAACGATTACCAAATTAAAAATAATAATAATCTTATAAATTTCACCTAAACACTAATTGGAACCATATTTTGTTGTAAAATTATGATTTCCTCAAATGTTCGATGAAATTTTAACTCAAACTCATTGACGCTTTAATGAATTTTCGGAAATCAGTCAATCCTTAATGCGTATACTTGGCCAATATTCTTGCACGGCACTTGGGAAAGTTGGTTTATATTATTGGTAATATTTCTAGTGTGCTTCTTTAATCGACGTGAATATCAGTAGTTAGAAAACTAGTCTTAACTTAGTCTTTCAATTTGTATTTTGATTAAAATTTAACTAGCTTGGACCAATAGAGCCACCGAAATGGGTAACCTAACCCAACCAACTTGCATTCACTGAAAATGATTTGATTTTTGAGTTGAATTCTTGAAAAATTTCCTGTTGATTTATGTTCAAATAGGTGTTCAAAGGAACATCCCTTACTTTCAAATAATTTGAAAAGCATTGAGCTTGAATTTTGGCGATCAAGGTTTCTAGTCATTTAGACCCAAAAAGCCTAAATTATTATAAAACGTTTCATTTCCATACCCAAGGGTTGCATTTATTTTATAACATTGAGGAGTGCAACCCTGCTGGTTTTTTCATTGAATAGTCTTCAGAAAATCACAATTTGTACTAATCCAAGTAACTTATAACCTTTCAGTTTATTCGGCTCCATATAGTCTATGAAGAGGTTTTTATTTTAGATCCCAAGACTAACACTGATGGCCTCCATGGTTGAGTGGTTAGACGCTCGACTACGAATCCAAAGGTCGCGGGTTCAAACCCGGCGTGCGCCAATAACTTTTATTTGATTAATATGTGTCATAACACATTTAATTCATATAAAAATAATAATATATAAGTTTATTTGCGGCACGTTCCTGAGTGGTAGATACTCTAAGTATCTAAGCCCTGGTGAAAGACCACCATTCATAATCGAAACGTTGCTTGAAATGGCTTTAGCCGTGTTTGGTGACCAGATCTGAATACCCAGGTACTTCCCAACCTTCATCTTTCCAATTTTCTTTCCCTCCCCACTACCTTCAGCCTCACAACATACCCTATTTGGGGATGCCATAGTCTCACTGGCTCTAGATGGTTGGCAACAGTTGAGAATCTTGTGCGATGTTCACTATAAAAAAAATATTAAAAAAAACAAAAAGGAACACCTCCACAGAGGGTGCTTAAGCTTGGATGCTGAAATATTGTCATCACACATTTTATCTTAGGATGCTTTTTAGCGTGCTGCCAAGCGCCTGTCACGCCCGAGCCGTTCACTAAGAACACGTGCAATTATAGTCGCATCAATCCACTCCGCTAGATCTCGGAGAGCGTCTTGCGTATTCTGCACACGTGGCACTCCGCTAGATGCAGCGTCTGTCCGTTGTATCTACTGCCTGCGCTGTTCCGTCTGCTGTTTGGAAATTAGTACGTTTAACGTGATGGAGAAACACTAAATGCACTTAGGCCGTAAACTTTATTCAAACCGTTTTTTTTTGTCAAACTGTTTTTATTATTATTATTATTTTAACTAAATATCATTTTTTATTATTTGGTAGATTGCCCATTCCACTAGGCAACCATTGTTGGATG
Organism: Drusus annulatus; assembly: GCA_022651775.1. Taxonomy (NCBI): domain Eukaryota; kingdom Metazoa; phylum Arthropoda; class Insecta; order Trichoptera; family Limnephilidae; genus Drusus; species Drusus annulatus. Next base: position 741,408 of record JAGWCC010000419.1, on the reverse strand, counting down.
GCAAATTATAAAAGTATTGTTTAAGCTACTTAGTACATAAGCCTTTTTGAAAATATAGTACCAGCATGATAAAAAATAATATAAGAAATAAATTAAACTTAACATTTAAGGTGAGTAATGATTTTGTTTGTTTTTTTTACTGTATTTATTTTCCATTTTTAAAACGTTGCATTATGTTGTCTTAAAATAATGTATAACACCTATTTAGGCGTATTATAATATGTACTTACATGGCCAGCAACGAGGCTCACCTAACAGCCTAGCAGAGAAAGATGTTTCCGGCGGGAAAGGATGAATTTGCCCGCGGTCATTGCGGTTTACCCTTAGTGAGGGAACACACCTCTGGTTTTTGTGATTACTTACTTCAGCGTGTTTTTATTCGTAAATAAAGTGATCTACCTAACCTTAAAGACTTACAATTACTTTACAATTACCTACTACGTTTATTCATTATAATTCCTTAGTTTTACAAATGAATAAGAACAAGTGAAACAATAGTTAAAATGGAATATTTTATGATAAGCCATAAAGGCCTTGCCTTTGTGTTGGTAGGTGAAATAATAAATATCATACGGTACGTACACACCTATAAATAAAGCAATACTTTGAAAAAAAACAATTTACTAAAACATTCGATGGAAAATAAAATTATAAAAAGTGTGGTAAATTAAGTAAAAATATTTTCACATCACAAAACCGGTAAAAGCTTTAATTATGTATAGTCGTTACATCGTCACACAATTAAAGTTAAAATTCGATTTGGACATATAAGAAAAACTACATATTTATTTAAAATCCTTCTTGTAAATAAACATCTTAAAATCATAATAAGAGTGAAAATATGATTATATTTTTGCAGAGCTTGGATTTGCTACTGTGCGGAAATCTACATGGTAGTTTGTCAGTCACGTCTCGAGCGTTCAGACACGTTTTGCAATTGTAACAAGGATGTCCGTGATCGCTAACGGTATTGCTTTCAGAAGCTTTATTATTATATTATGAAGGTGCCAAGATGAAGACGTTGACTTTTATCGGCACTCAGCACTCGGTTAAGGCTGTATATTGAAAATGTGTTCTCATATCATGGACGTAGACTATTATTAACATGATTTACGCCGTTAGTCAGATAAGGTAAGGTTAGATAAGTCATTTGATTCAGGGAGAGATATAAACGTGGATCTATTTATTTGAATACTTAGGTTGGAGGGTTGGATCAAGAATGGGACGCTAAGATGGTTTGGGCATGTAGAGCGAATGAACGAAAAAAGGAGTGTGAAAAGAATATATGATGCGAAAGTGAATGGAAGAAGAAGTCGAGGATGCCCGAAAATACATGGCACGATCAAGTAAATCAAATACTTGAATCGGGTCATGTGAAGAGTCAGAATAACATAAGAGTATATATGAGACGATGTATGAATGTAAATAAAGCAAGGAGTGAGTGCCAAGACACAATTATATGGCGGTCCGTCCTCTCTGTCTACCCGTGCGGGGAAACTGCGTGATGGTTAGGTTAGGTTGGGTTAATGATTTTTAAAATACAAAAAATTTAACCTTATTCCACTATTTTTTATTTAAAATTTTACCTTTATTTCCCTATTTTTTATTTAAAATTTTAAATTTTTTCCACTATATTTTATTTTAAACCTGACCGGTTTCACCTACCCACAAACGCATCTAACGCACCTCGTGTAAACCGTCTCCCAGAAGGTAATAAAACAACCCGAATGTATTTTTGAAGGTATGGTAAAGCCACCTCTGTCAGTCATAAAACTAAAATCCTTAAATCACAAATGATTCACTATGAATATCAATATCCATCCCTTCAGGATCTAATAGTATATTTTCCATAGAATTACTTAAAATTGTACCAGTCTGAAGATATCCGTCATAAGGCGAAACCGGTCACGTCTTAATTTTTTTTTTAAATGTAAAAGAAAGTTAAAAATTTGGTATTTTTTAAATCATGGAGTTCCACCACGAATTAAGAGTTTCAAAATTAGAAATAATAAAATAAATAAACATAATTTATATGTATTAAGATACTATAAGTTGCTCATCGACAGGAGCATAGTGAAATTCTTTTAGATTTATAGTTACAAAACGGCAGCAAATTCAAACTTTGCATATCTTCATAAAATAATTGTTTTATTACTACTCGTATAGTGCTTTAAAACATGTAACTAAAAATAAAGAATTATGTTGAAACATTGAACGAGCTTTTTTTTTATTTCACGGGAAGACTAAAGTGGTAACTTTTTAATCTCATATTGCACAGTTGTTTCTTGGTTTTTTATTAGTTGAATAGTAGTATCGTTCAACCATTAGGGGTACACTTTAATCGTTATTTTTTTCACCATGGAACATTCACGGTGTCAGTTTGACTCACGTTTTTTTGGCTAAAATAACCCACACCAGCTTGTGCGGATAAGCTGATGAACGAGAAATCTGACAGTGTGTCTTATTTCCTTGATTTTGGCCAGAGGTTGGCTATCATCGTGGTATCGCAGAATGTGTAAAACAAGCAAAAATAAGTTTTTAGAGTAAGACATAGCGTAGGAATCAGCGCCTTCTCTGTTTGGCAATATTCCATTCCAATCATTGAATAGAAAATCCTTAGAAGTGTGATCCATACAGATTTGAAAGAAACTGAAAACTAAAACGCAAATTCACATAAGACTTTTGACTCCTAGGCTTCATATATATCTTGAAAATTATTATTTTCGTTCAAACACGATTGAAAAACTCCAACATAAATTATTAAGATATGCAAATTTCAGAATCACTAATCCTATAGAATGCCGAGATTACGATTACTATCTGTATTCATTAAATGTCTGAACGTAGAATTATTTGCGATTCAACATGCTTGTATAGTTAATCGCATTTCATGTACCTGGCAGGAGAGTTACTGTTCCGTAGTTACCTTGAGCCCTTAACACCCAAGAAGACGTGTTTTGAGTTTGGAATGACATTCAAAGATTCACCACTTTATAATAGGAAATAACAAAAGTAATCAATTAATCGCGTGGGAATATGTTGCTAACGTCACGCTTCTGCGCTCGGGTTTCTTAACCTGAGTTCTGAATATCTATATTCAGGGGTGCCAATTCGGCAGCCTGAGTATTTCGCACGGCCTTATGCGCGTCGTGTCAACAGTTACCATCCGACGGGCCTACTGGCCAGACGTCTCCAGCTGATCGACATTTCATCACTCCACAGTGGTTCCGTATTGCATAATATTTTTGTATCATGTTGTCATTCCTTTTGAACCGTATTGATTTGATAACTATTCAATTTAACGTATTAGTTACCATCCGACGGACCTACTGGCCAGACGTCTCCAGCTGATCTATATCTCCTCAATCCGTGGTTCCGTATTGCATAACATTTTGTTTTATATTGTCATCCCTTTTTGAACCGTATTAGCTTACTAATTATTCAGTTTAACGTGATACTTACCTTATTGCATAATATTTTGTTTTATATTGTCATCTCCTTTTGAACCGTATTAGCTTACTAATTATTCAATTTAACGTGACACTTACCTTTCGACCGGCCTACGGTTCAGACGCTATACACCTCGTCACTCCGCATCGGTACGGTATTACATAATATTTTGTTTCATATTGTCATTCCTATTGAACCGTATTGTTTTGCTAACTATTTAGTTTAACGTGATAATTCTTTTCCGACGGCCCTACTGTTCAGGCGCTACATTTTCATTACGCCGCAGCGTATTGCATAATATTTTGTTTAGTGTCGTCATTCTTCTTAAACTCCATCGTTTTTGGACTAGTGAAATAAATTCATAAACATGATATTACCACGAGGTCGCCTCTGGGCCTTCTTTGCCGCGTTATCACACGTGCGGGCACATATCACGTCCTTTTCTCGTCCATGGTTACATACACGGGATATCACGATTCGTTAGGATCTTACATAGCCTCTGTGAGCCAGCTTGGTGTGCATCTACTTGATCATGCCAGTTCGGCCGGGCTAGGCACATCGTGCCACACACATAGCTTCTGCGCGCCAGCTTGGTGTGCATCTACTTGATCATGCCAGTTCGGCCGGGCTAGGCATACCATGCCATATATTTCTTGCTCGTGGCTACGAGCTCAAGAAACATTACTCGTAGCGACGAGGAGCGCGGGCGGTTTGGCCAACTGACCCGCGTGGGGGCTATCAATATCCCCGACCCGAGGACCATCAATATCCCGGAAGCCGAGGACTATCAACATCCCGGAAGACGAGTATACTTTTCTCGCACTATACTATTTACACACACACCCACACGCAAAACATTTTGTTGTAGATTGTACCTCACGTTTCATTTGTCTTTGTACTTATATTAATAAATTGGGTTTTTTATGCCGAAAGGCTTTTTCCCAGAATATAATGTTTTTATTTCCTAAACTTGATCTAGTAACATTACCTTTATATACCAGCAATAACCCTTTTATATTTTAGCTTCAGAATACACAAAATTGGGAGAGCGACTTTACCCCTGGAGTCTTACTCTCTTCCGTACGACATTTATGTACTCTCACTGCAGACATAATACGTCGTACGCATACTACTCAACAGTTATAATACAGTACCTACCATATTATTGTGACAATTCTAGTGCAACTTCTCAATATTATGCTCATATGCGACGAATTCAACATCTGGGAAATAAATCGAGTATTTAGTATATCAATATCACAATATAAACCTAGCTTAGTAAAGTTTTTTTTCGTAGTGGAGCTAATTTATTTGATGAAACCATTTCACTCTGGATGTACCTCTTATTCACTACCATTTTTTTTTCTCATACAATATGTTTACACTACTAATGAGTATATCGTCACTGGAAAGGCAAAAGGCTTAAGCGACACTTTGGTAAAAAAAATAATTAAATATACAGTTTTGATCAGTTCTTTTTTGATTCTGAAAACTTTTGTGGCTCTTTAGCCATCTTAAATATATTTAACGTTTGGGAGAAGGCTTGACTCAAGCGACTCAAGCTTGGGACTTTTGAGGTTATCTTCGCTCCATGTGATTCAGTAAGAGCATTGAGTTACCTGAGTCAACTTACGTACTGCGTACTTATGAGTTTTATTGTAAAACCAAAAAAAAGTTCTCTGGTGTAAATTTTCCAAAATGGAGCATTGGTCTTTTTGCCTTTCCAGCGACGACATTTTTTGTAAAATTTGTGTAAAAACCTTTAACGGGCGTAACGCCAAATAAATTATTATTTGACCGGTCGGTAGCTGAGTGGACAAACGCGTCGGATTCCCACCCGGGCGTCGTGCGTTCATTTCCTCTGCTGGCTAAGTCCTCCATCATTGCACAAACATTTCCGCTTATTATGATGGCAGTAGGAGTTTTTAAAATATTTTCAGGTTATTCGTAACCCGGAAATGTTTGTCTACCTTTTAAAAAAATAAAATTGATTATCATCTCAAGAAAAATCAGTTTCGCGAGAAGTATGTAAAAATTGACCTTATTTTGAATTGAATTGGTACACGAACACGCTCGGAATACATTTTTTTTGCTTTATCTCTTCAATGATTTAAACTTTAGGGGAAGACTATGTAAATTCTAAAAATCACCATTTAACATACTTCTTCACAAAATAATATGCTTTGCCGTTAAACGAAGCCAATAAAAGCGCACCAGCGCAGCGCCACCTGTGATTTACGACGGAAATAAAATAATACTCCTACTCCTCGAGAAAAATAGTCTAAGCCTGCTGCTACCTTCTCCGCGAAATATGTGTTGTGTGTAAGTCGCCGGTTTCTAGACTGACGGAATATTTGTGGAAGATGTGATTTTTTCCTTCAACTTAAGAGTAAAGTGGTGCAATCCTAAATGAGAGTAAAGTGGTACAATTCTATGTAAAAAATAAGTGGTACACATATAAATGAGAGTATAGATGTATAGAGGAACAAATTGATGTTTATTTCACTCGAGGCCTATATCATATTTATGGGTGATGGGCGGAGGGTCCTTGAGAAAGAATGGAAGAGTGAATCCTTCAATCAAGGGGAACCTGCTTATGCGAGAGAGTTAACATATTCATAATTTGGATAATCTTCACGAAGTCGAGACGTCAAACGATTTTTTTTTATTGTTCTCGTGACTTTATTTTCGTAGACACTCTAGTATCTAGTAAAATATTAGTTATTACGTGTAATATAATATATTAATTTTATGATATTAAAAATATTCACATGTGTCTACTATGCACGATCAACATCACCATTTTTCTTGCAGCACACTCATTCCCCTTATAAACGAGCTGTAAATGTTATGCGTGGTGTAAGTTCGGATTAGGGAAAAACTTGCCTTATAACCACGGCTTATGCATCTGATTAAATGACCTAAGTCCGGAGTAACTAAACCAACGCTAAACCGGCGCGTAAAAATCTATTAAGTAAGACGGTTACTTTTCGGCTGTTAGATTGATATTCCAAAGCTCCGTAACTCACAATTAATATTTAAGTTGCGTCCTTAAAATAGACGCTTTGACCTAGAAAATATGTTATTCATATAAAATTTAAAATAGTATGTTTGCGACTCATTGCAGGGTGGTAGATACTCTAAGTATCGCCCTGGTGAAATACCACCATTCAGAATCGAAACATTGCTTCAAATGGCATTAGCCGTGTTTGGTGATCTGAATAGCTAGGTACTTCCCAGCCTTTCTCTTCCCCATCTCTATCTCCTTCCCACTGCGCTTCACAACATACCTCAATTGGGGATGTCATAGTCCCACTGGCTCCAGATGGTTGGGAGCAGTTGGGACTCGTGTGCGGTATTCACTTAAAAAAAACGTTTCACATTATTGATACTACAACTCAAAGCTAGAGAGAACATGCTGTTAAAAAAAATTTGTTGTGCTTAATTATTTCGTCTTTTTTCTAATAGTTATTCACTAGGTTTATGTGACAGATTATTCAATAAAGCGTTTGGATGCACCATTGTTTTCTGGTTTAAACTAAAACAGTGAACTCTTTGTGTTTACTCATGTTATTTATTTGTAAGTTTTTTTTTCATCTTTGTCCTGCGTCCCGTTCGGTGACATATTCCAAGATGAGTTCTTACCCATTTTCCTTAGTGTAATGAGAAAATAGGTGAACGGAAGACTAAGGGAGGGGAAGAGGAAGGAACTAGGTAAAGGTTTACCACCTGCGCCCGGAGCTTGTATTACCCTCATAAATCGGCGATTATTTGGAAAATTCATAACCTCCCTCGATGTTATGGAAGTAATTACAAATATCGTTCACAGGTACGCCATACAATTAAAAATGTTTGCTAAATTTGTACCTGATTTTTTACTAAATTAATTTTTTTTAATGTATGTACTATGGATAAGTTGTGTATTGTACCTAGTTATTGGGTACACTAATTATTTTGTTCCATGTCCATATAATAAGGCTCTGTTTTTTAAGAAAGTTAATATTTATAAATACAACACAATGCAACAGTCGTGAAAAGGTGGGCTCTAATCAGTCACAATCGCTAACGCACATTCTTACAATGAAAATTAAGTCTTAAATAATAACTGTAAAATATGCGAGAAAGACATGGCACTATCAAGTAAATCAAATACTTGAATCGGGTCATGTTAAGAGTCAGAATAACAGAATAGTATGAATGAGATGATGTATGAGACGATGTATGAATGTGAATAAAGCAAGGAGTGTGTGTCAAAACAGAGTTATATGACGGTCCGTCCTTGCCTACCGCTGCGGGGAAACGGCGTGATGGATCGTCAGTCAAAATATAAATATTTAATTATTTTTAATCTAGAATATGCCAGTGTCGTTTAGTCTCCTTTCTAAACTGTTCATATTCATCATATTGAATCCGAACAACATCGCTTCTTACGCGGAATTGCATAAAGATTGGGCGAGAAAGAGACGATTTTTCATTTGATGAAATTTAAAAAAAACACACAAAAAAAACTTCAATAGAAAAGCGTAGGAAAGACTTTGATTTAATTTGCATTTTCAAAATTATTAATTGCATTATTGACTCATCTTCTGTGTTGCAACTCATTCAGTTCAACATTCCTCAAGCCATGGTTTAGAAATTATTGGCACCAGTCCAATATCTTCCCGTGGATTATCAATTAGTTCATTTTGTAGTTTTCGCTCCTCCTAATGACGTAAATATTGTAGATTACTTCTTTTAATAGCTGGCATAATTTTACAATTTCCAGTCATTCGACGAAGAATTTTTGAATTGGTTTTCTTATCTGTCCAGGGCCCCTAGCACAAATATATCAAAAAAGTTTTATGGACAATATCAGCTAATTATTTATCAATCCCGAGCACGACCGCAGATTGCCAACGAATAAACTACAATTCATTTCGAATAAATTAAGTAAATTTATTCGGCGTGCAATTTTTTTTGTCGTACTCGAGTGTTAAGTAAATAGCCAATTTGTTTGATTAACATTTATTGTGCTGGGTATTTAAAAATGAAGTTAAAATATGTTTACTTTTTGAAATTCCCAAAAATACCTGTTTCACTTTACAACCTGGCACGCAACGGCCGAAAGCCTTATTAAAATGATCGAACGCACGTAAAAAGCTTGCACCAAGAGGGATGTATGGCGGCATCCGCCACGTTGCAGAGTTTCCTCACGTTTACGACCGCGTGATTGAAGGGGTGTGACGTATTGGTACGCCGGCGCGGTGTGTATCGCCGACCCTGTCGTAAATTCAAATGAAACGCTTCACAAAAGCGGCAGATTGTAGCAATGAGGGATGGTGCTGGTAGTATGGAGATTTTTTATTTATTTATTTGGGTAGGCTTGATCTATAGGGAAAAGAATTGAAGGGTGGCGCTTTTTTTATTACAGCATACTGTGTGTAAATGGTAATTTAAAATAATGTTAATACATGTCCTAACTAAATTGATAGCAGGAAACTGTCACAGAACTGCTAATCTCAATGTTTGTTTTAAATATGTGTATACTTTAGTAAGTCTAAGGCCACACAAAATGTTAACACCATTCATTATAAATATATCGTTGCCGGAAAGGAAAAATGGCTGAAACACACCATTTTGGGAAGTAGACACTTTAAGAAAAAAAGTTCTGTAATAAAATTCATAAGTCTGTAGTACCTGGTTGGTTTTTGAAAAAACAGTTAACTCAGGTAAATCAATGTTCTCACTGAGTTACCTGAAGCGACAAAAAGCTAAAAAAGTCATAAACTTGTGTCGCTTGAGTCAAGCCTTTTCCCAAATGGTAAATATATTTTAGATGGCTGAAGAGCCACAAAAGTCTTCAGAATCAAACGAGAGTTAGAGCATTCGATGCAGAAAAAACAAACTGATCAAATCTGCATATTTAATTCATTTATGACCAAAGTGTCGCCCAAGCCTTTTTGCCTTTCTAGAAATGTATATGGCAGGTCAAGCAAAAATAATACCATTTGCCCAGTCATGAGAGGAAAAACAGAAACATCATCAAATATCTGTTACATTTTGCTTCCGTTTTCGGTCCACACCAACCAAGGATAATATTTTCACAATTTTCGACTGATCTAGCATTACTCGTAGCTTATTAAAACATATTCTACGGAAAACCAAAAAAATCATAAAAAACACTATTTTTTCAATCTAATTTTTGTAGTCAAGGGCATTCAACACTCTTGCAAAGTTAACTGTCACTTTGGAGCTGTTTACTAACTACCATATCCAAAAGTCTCAGTGCCAAACATGTTTAATGATTGAGAACTACATCAGGTGTTTTCACCATTAAGCTTTATGGGAACGCAGAATGCAGTGAGTTAAATTAAACCGTAGTAACAGTTCTGTAATATCACAGTTAGCCCGAATGCGTAAGAGAAATGACAAAAGACCTTCTTAGTGACTTAACCAATTTTTACAAACATTTAAAAATATTTCATTGTATTATTTGACATTCAGTTCCACAACTGACGTTTAAAGCTATTTGAGAAAATTTGAAAGAACAGGCGTTTAAAGTAACACTAACACTACGCCAAAACGTAAATACAACTGAAGTTCATCTGGATATATTATTGAAAATATCCTTGCTCTGTTCTACTCGTATACTATCGGAGGTTAACTATAAACAGGGAAAACTTCACCCTGCAGGCAACAACCGAGAACAACTCAGCGAAACTGCACTCGCACAAGTCACGTAGATTTATAAACTTTGAGAGTTAGCATCTTCTCTCTCATGCATCAGTCGTTTCATGAATTATCTTATATCATTTATCGTTCTCTGTGGTTTAATAAATACATTTGAAGAGTTTTTACATCTTGTCAAAATTAGTCAACATAATTGTTTTTGAGGATGATTTTTTTGAAGTGTAATTCTGCAACTTTTTACCATTCGTAAGATAATTTTCAAAATAGTTAGGTACTCTATGTAAACAGAATATCGTCGTCAACGCAAAAATACTTCCTATGTGTCAAAAGTGTTATTGTTCAGGAGAAAATCAAAAACTGATTTTTGGGAGCTACAGATTATTTTTTGAGACATCAAAAATACCCTTGGTAGTTGTAGATGCAATTATGTATTTTCGCCAATTAAAATATTGAAACTTGAAGTACAAATTGAAACTCTACGCATTGTCATATTTAATTAATTTTTGTAGAGTTGATTATATAGAAGGTATTTTCACGTTAACAACGATATACTCGTATTGCGCCTAAAAATAAAAGATATGTAAAGAGATGGTTACTTAAATCGTACTTGGTATACGTATTTTTATTTCTGAATGTGTTCAGTTTAAATGTTCCTGGAAATTTTCCACAAAAATTGATAATTTTCTTTAATTTAAAAATATTATAATATGTAATTTTTGATTAAATACAAAAAAATTCTCATTTTCTTTTAAGCCCTTTCTATCCAAAATACGCAAATTTATACGCAGTACAAAATTTAAAACAATTTTCGGCTGCCTAAATATTTTTTACCGTCGATAAACAACTTCTTGGAAGCAAAAAATATGTGCTTAGCGTTCCGTTTGGTAAATTCTTTCACGAGGGCCCGACAAACCGCGTTTTTATTTCTTCCACTCGAAGTTTCCCGAGGCTTAATTTTTCTTGTTTGCCTTTCTTATGACTTAGCGTTTTCCCCCAATTCAAGTTTGCTACAAGTGTAATATGAGAGAAAATTTCGGTCACGGGAAAATAAAAGTTATGCAAAAAACGTAGCTCTAAGAATGGCAAAAACTATACACTCTCCTGTACCTCTATACACTTTTTTTACACCACCTAAACAGGAATAATGTCTAAAGTTTGTCCACAAATTAACGATTAAATACTGAACTTGCTAAAATAACTTCCAGACTTTAGAGTTGGAAATGAAAAGGATTCCCTTAAAGATAATATTTTTACCAGTGAAATAGTTTCACGTCCCAATTTTTATACTGTTTACACACTTAAAAACATGTTAAAACAATTTTGATTGAATAAATTAAATGAGCTCTAGCATCATGGCTTTAATCAGCTTTTTTGTTTGGAATTTTTATGTGAATCCAATTTTTTTATCTACAACAATATTTACATTTTGGGTTAAGTGCTGAAGTGTCTAAAATTAAGAAAAACGCAACTCTTAAGTAATATTGCGTTTGCTTTTTTTCGTTAATGGTTTCAATATAAAGAAGATTAATAAAAACGTGTATTAAACAAACCTTCTAGAAAAAAAAAGATAAAATGAAATTGTAGACATGAAGTTTTCAACCATTAAGATGATTAATTAATTAAACTAATCTGATATGTTCCTTTGTTGGAGCACTATAAGTAAAGTATGTTTGCAATTCGAGTGAGCAACATAAGCACAGAGCAAGTTATCAATAGTGATAGCGACAGTCTGAAAATATTACATGCGCTTTGCTAGCCACTGTTTCCGTAATGACATGCATCTGATATGACTGCATTAGAATTCTCCAAACAATCCGACAATGACCGCGTTATTACGGCTGTGGCTCACCACCCCCTGGTCGGGAACTTGGCTAAATATCCGCCCCCTATATCACTTCTACCCTTATTCATTCAGCAGACACTTCTCGCGTTCCGCAGGCATTAACCGTATAATTATGACCATCCGAAATCCATTTGAGCAGGGTCATTACCATATCGGACTTACGCGAGTGATAAGGCGACCGAAACTGGACCGAGTTAAGTCATTACCTTACCCTTAACTAAATACGCTCATCAAAAATACAAACCCCTTTCATAGCATTGCCCTTCCAACTAATACAAAGTTCTCTTCCTTTTGAATAGAACAACTATCGACTAGATCCATTCCATAATGAAGGCACCCCGGTCTAGATGAATCAAACTGTTTTAGTTTCAACAACTTTGTCAAAATATTCTCACGGTTTTCATGAAAATGCAGTCTCTACCTCCATTAGCATTGTCCCTGCTTATAGCATGCCTGATCAGCAAAAGTTTCAACAGTTTGCCGTTGCAGACGGATGCGTCTCAATGCAGATCTGGTAATAGCCACACATGAATCAAGACCAACAAAATGCATTCATCAATTTGATTAAACTTCAGCCAAGAGCTTATGTCTCGAGTTTGACCTGGTTAAACTAAATTCTCACTCAATCGATTGTGAATAATTTATTCTGTTTTCTAATATGTAAATTGCGCAATCGATCGCAAGGAGTAGAAAAAAGAAGGAAATGAGAAGGAGGTTGAAAATTTTCTGGTTCTTCAGATCGTGCCATTTGAATCAATATTTCGATTTTAAATAGCGGTCTTTCACCAGGGCAAATATACTGTATAGTATTTAATATTAATTAAATATTAAATAATAGATAATAAATAAATACCATTTATTTGTGCAAGCCGGAATTCGAACCCGCAACCTCTTGATCGTTGCCGATGATCTTAACCGCTCGGCCACGGAGGTCTTAATTAGTGACTAATTTTGTGTATAATAGTATATTTATTGGGGCATTATATAAGGTAATGTTCACATATTTATCGTGTATCATTTTACAATGCAACCAATTTCTAAAATTCTAATTTTCACCATTAACGTTTTAAGTTCCAGCAAATTGCTGTATGGTTATTTTTTTAAATAAAAAAATACCATTTTTACCTGCGAGAAATCAAGAAATCTAACAATCTAACTAAGACGAAAACTAAGATTTTTTTAAATCAAAATCTTTAAATATTAGTTGCTTTAATCCACTTTATTTTATATTCATTCTGCTTTTAAAAATGGCCTGCAACGTAAGCCACGTGGATACACATTTCAAATACAGAATAAAAAAAGCCAATTCAATATTATAATTTCCCCATTTTAAAATGGTAATGTCAAAATACATACACACTTATTCCAATGTATCCTTGCCCACCATTGACATTCAAAAGTGCATGGCTTTTAGGATAAACACAATAGGGATTTTTCGTATTAATTATTGATGATTTCAGACTATACGTGTTTATAAAAAATTAAAAATTCAGTGATTGATAGCCCTGAGCTCTTGTATTTAATTGCATTTCATGTCCTTGGCACGACGGTTAGAAGACAGTACCTACCATATTATTGTGACAATTCTACTTCAACTTCACAATATTATTCCTATGCCACGAATTCAACATCTGGGAAACAAATACTCCGATGTTGTTGATTTTTTAGTACGTCAATATCACAATATAAGTATACTTTAGTACAATTTTTTTCATCTAGTGGAGCTAAATTTACTGTTGAAACCAATTGACTTAAATATACCTGTTATTCAACACTTTTTTTTTCTATATATATATATATATATATATATATATATATATATATATATATATATATATATATATATATATATATATATATATATAATATACTTTAACGTATTATATTATATTACTGTATATTTATTATTATTTTTTTTGTTTTTTCTGTTTTTATTTACATTGGTGCTAAGAATCATAATCTGCAGCAGATTTAATAAAAAAAATCACAATAAGTAAAATATGTAAAAAATTCATCAATCTTACGGACAAAATATGAGCCTTGGGGTCGTTAATTGGTTGCCGTTACTCAGGGTGCATTTGAGAATTCCGTTGAGAATATAAAAATAAAGACGATAAAATGGAAAATGCTAATTTTTTTAAAATAGTACGCTTTTGCCGACAAAATGCGAGCCTTGGGGCCGAAATTGAAAGCCGTTTTCTCAGGTTCTATACAACCAAATGTAGTAAAATTTCAAAATTCTTTGAAAAATAATGGATAAAAGACGATTTATTAAAAAAACACCAAAAATATAAAACATATGAAAAAAACAACTTTGTACAAACAAACATACTCGTATGTAAAGAATAACTTTGCAGGCAAAATGCAAGCCTTCGGGTCGACAATTGATTGGTAAAATAATGGTATTTTTTTACAAATATTAATTAAGAATGATTGGGTCATTGCATCGTCCAAAGTCCAACATTTTGAGCCTTATTCTTAAAACTCTTTTAAAACGGTCCTATAGAGCCAACGAAAACGACATTTAATTTCCGACCCCTAGGATTTCATTTTGCCCGCAAAGTGGTATAGTTTTAAATTGTTATTTTTTAAAGTTTTTTTTTTATTCTATTGTCTTAAGCTATTATTTTGAGCATAATTCTTAAAACTCATTTAAATCGGTCCCATAAGAGCTAGGAAAAAGACATTTAGTTTCGAACCCCAAGGATTGTATTTTGCCCGTAAAGTGATATTTTTTTTACAAATGTTACTTTTGGATAACTTTTTGTCTGACGCCTATAAGTTTTAACATGATGATATAGTTTTAATTCAAACTGTCCTGTCGAGCCTGAAATAATGGCATTTGAAAGGCTCGCATTTTCCATGTAAAGTGGACTTATTTTTATAATTGTTATTTTTTGATGATTTTTTCATTGTACCTTCTTAGGTCAATCATTTGTAATAGATATTTGAAGGTTCAATTCATTCGGTACCATAAAGCCTAAGAAAACAGCATTAAGTTTCCAAACCTAAGGCTTGCATTTAGCCCGAAATGTAGTAGTATTTAAAAAAAAATACTTTTGGATGATTTTGTCATTGAATCGTCTTAAGTCCATCATTTTGATCCTCATTCTCAAAACTCATTTCAATCGGTCATAAGGCCTTGGAAAAACACATTTAGTTTTTGACCCCAAGAATTGCATTTTGCCCGTAAAGTGGTATTTTTTCTACAAATGTTACTTTTTGATGATTTTTAACTGAATCATCTTACGCCCATAAGTTTTGAAATAGTTATATAGTTTCACTTTAAACAGTCCCGTTAAGCCTGAGATAATGGCATTTTATTTCCGACCCCAAGCCTCGAATTTTCCTTGCAAAGTGGTATTATTTAATAATTGTTTTTTTTTCATTGTACCTTCTTAAGTCAATTATTTTGAATAAGGTTTAATTCATTTGGTACCATAGAGCCTGAGAAAACAGCATTGAGTTTCCGAACCCAAGGCTTGCATTTTGCCTGAAAAGTTGGATTGTTTAAAAAATGTTACTTTTAGATGATTTTTTCATTGAATCGTCTTAAGTCCATCATTTTGATCCTCATTCTCAAAACTCATTTAAATCGGTCCTATATTATAGCTTACAAAAATTACATTTGATTTCCGATCCCATGGATCGCATTTTGTCCGTAAAGTGGTATTTTTTTTTACAAATGTTATTTTTTCATAAATTTTTTATTGAATCATCTTACGCCTATAAGTTTCGACATTATACTATAGTTTTATTTCAAACTGTCCCGTTAAGCCTGAGATAGTGACATTTAAATTCCGACCCCAAGGCTTGTATTTTCCCTGCAAAGTGGTGTTGTTTTTGTAATTGTTTTTTTTTATGATTTTTTCATTGTACCTTTTTGAGTCAATCATTTTGAATAGAAATCTGATGGTTCAATTCATTCGGTACCCTATGGTACCGATGAAACAGCATTCGATTTCCAAACCCAAGGCTTAGCCTTATAGCCTTAGCCTTATCTTATTTAGCCCGAAAAGTGGTATTGTTTTAAAAAATTTACTTTTGGATGTTTTTATCATTGAATCGTCTTAAGTCCATCATTCCGAGCCTCATTCTTAAAACTCATTTAAATCGGTCCCATAGAGCCTACAAAAACAAGATTTGATTTCCGACCTCAAGGCTCGCATTTTCCCTGCAAAGTGGTTTTATTTTTATAATTGTTATTTTGTATGTTTTTTTTTATTGAATCGTCCACCGCCTGTAAGTTTTTACACAATGATATAGTTTCACCTTAACCAGTCTTGTTGAGCCTGGGATATTGGCATTTTAATTCTGACCTTGGGGTCGTATTTTCCCTGCAAAATAATGTAATTTTTTAAATTGTTATTTTTTGATGATATTTTCATTGAACCTTCTTAAGTCAATCATTTCGATCCTCATTCTCAAAACTCATTGAAATCGGTCCCATAAGGCCTTGAAAAAACACATTTAGTTTCCGACCCCAAGGAATTGCATTTTGCCCGTAAAGTTGAATTTTTTTTACAAATGTTACTTTTTGATGATTTTTTCATTGAATCGTCTTACGCCTATAACGTTTAACATAATTTTAAAATTTCACCTCAAACAGTTTCGTTTAGCCTGAGATAATGGCATTTTAATTCCGACCCCAAGGCTCGCATCTTCCCTGCAAAATAGTGTAATTTTTTTAATTGTTATTTTTTATGATATTTTCATTGAACCTTCTTAAGTCAATCGTTTCTAATAAAAAACTGAAGGTTCAATTTATTCGGTATCATAGAGCCTGAGAAAACAGCATTAAGTTTCCGAACCCAAGGCATGCATTTTGCCTGAAAAGTGGTATTGTTTTAAAAATGTTACTTTTAGATGATTTTGTTATTGAATCGTCTTAAGTCCATCATTTTGGTCCTCATTCTCAAAACTCATTTTAATCGGACCCATATAGCCTACAAAAATCACATTTAATTTCCGACCCCAAGGATCGCATTTTGCCCGTAAAGTGGTATTTTTTTTACAAATGTTACTTTAAATTTTTTTAAATTGTATTTATTGTGTATTTTCTATTGTATATGCTGCAGTTTATTATTCTTAGGATTTATCGAAAGGTTTATTCGGTTCCATTGGAGTCTGAAAAAACGGCTTTTTCTTTCTCAACTCAAGGCTTGCGTTTTGGAAACAGAAAAAAATAAACAAAAAACATTTTGGAAAGTGACTTTAATACAGGAATTTGGTGATGAAGATGGAAATTTTGTATGACAAATTATAAATTATTAAATAAACATTTTTTAAGTATATGTAAGTTAAAATTTCACATCATATCTAAATAGATTAGATACCGAGGTATGTCTCTGATTTGATGGAACCCGATTGACTGCTTTTCAAATCGTATTTCAGAATTTTTACTTGGATCCTTGATTGTGTGGTGACTACGTTTTCTTTTTATCATTGCCCACACAATGTCTCCTTGAATATAATACAATACAGTAACGGTGATGGTCCTTACGTTTGACTCAAAAAGCAGAAAAAAACTGCCATGGAGCGGAGCGCTCACAAGGCGAGGTAACTCTCGCTCATCTGTCGAGACATCCATATTTTAGCAATGGAAACGACTTAGAATAATTAATTTTTAATTTATTGCAATTTATTTTGGCAACTAACAGTCTTGTCTCATGTATTTATTATTAATTTTAATATTTTAAAGATAGAATTTATTCATGGCTCCAATGATGATATAACATTTTGAAACAATTTAAATAATCATCGAATAAAATGTAAAGCCTTAAATAAGTTATGTTTAAGACTCTTCGACAGGTTTTAAAATGATTGTCATTAAAATTGTGTCTTCCTTACAAAGGCTCTTTAATATATACCCGCTGTTAATAATTCAACCATAACAATGAATTCATAATAGCCCTAGCTTCCGGGAGGCTTGTGGAATTATTGTTGCATGCCAAATTTACACCCAATTTTCAGTCACCAAAATAAATTAAAATTAAATTTACTTTCAAGCACGTGTCGATGATTTATGGTGAATTATTGTATTATTCAACTATATCGTTTTTCTAGCGTACGTACGTATATACGTTAGTTTGATATTTTTAAATTGGAACTTCGATGTATGTGTTAAAATTATCAAATTATTAAAAAAAACAAAACACGGATTATTTCGAATTTGTCTATATGTTGGCCATCGTGGTAGAGTGGTAGAAACGGTTGACTACGAATTCAGGGGTAGTATGCTCGAATTCCAGATTGCATTTATTATTAATTTGTGTTATTTCACATTTAATTCATATAGAATAATATTTAATGTGTTCGCGAGTGGCAGATACTAAGCGAATGACTACCATTCAGATTCAAAACGTTGCTCTCAATAGCTTCAACCATGTTTGATGACCAGATCTGAACAGCCAGTTACTTTCCAACTTTCTTCTTTCCCATCTTCTTTCCCTCCCCACTAGCTTTTGAGTCACAACATTCCCCGATTAGGGATGCCATAGTCCCACTTTCTCCAAACAGTTAGGAGCAGTTGGTACTTTTGCGCGGTATTCTCTAATAAATAAAATAATCAAAAATTGACTTTCGTTGCAAACTTTCTCGTTAAGTAAAATTAACGAAACGTGTGATGAATTAAAACAAATCATATTTTTTATGGTGTAGATCCAAAATTTCTTAGTTTTATTCATATCAAGTCAACTTACGTTCAAATCGAAATTTTTAAATTATTTAATAAGTACATACTTTCGCATCGTGATAAACAATAATATTAGATTTAGGGTAGAAGTAGACATTTTTCTTTCTAAAAAACCGTTTTTCCCATGTCAATCTAGTAGGAGCCTACATATTATTATTTGTCATATTTAAAGTCTATTCGATCTTTACTGCGTGACCAATATAAAAGCGGAACGTTTTTATTGCGTCGCTTAAAGAACTAACAGTAACTATCCGGTTTCGCGCAAGTCCTTGTACACATTTTTCAAATAAATGGTACAGTAAAAAAAGCTTTTTTTTACAGTTTTTTATGTTTTGGTAGCACTGGAAGTGTGATTATTTCATTGGCTTATTGTCCCGTTATTCCACGAATGATATCAAGTTAGATCAGTGTAAGATGAGAAAGAAAGCGTGAAAGAAAAAAAATCTAAGCGTAGTTTTGTGCGGTTATATTGACAATCGGTGACGTCGCTAGAGTAGATTTTGTGGATTCAAAAAAAAATCATTTGTAACAACCATCTTAGTTATATTCAAATCCCGAGCGTATTAATCAGTTCTTCGATCTCGAATACTTTCTCATTCAAGCATCGCATCATCCCTTACTAATTAAGGAGATGAATGCCATTAGTCTAAACTCACCCCCGCCGCTCTAAGTTCGCAGATGTGATCCCTGGAAGGGATAATCACAACTGTGACGGCCTACCCTCTGCCAGGATTGACACAAGAACCCTTAGTTAATGGTTGCTTGGTGTGCAGTGGATCCAGAGTCAACGCAAACCCTTCACCTCCTTTAACCCTCCTCTGTCAAGGCTGACACGAGGACCCTTAGTTAATGGTTGCTCGATGTACAGTGGATCCAGAGTGACGGCCCTCCTGTAACCCTCTGCCACTAGAGAACCCTTAGTTCATGGTTGCTTGATGTACGGTGGATCCAGAGCGGAGGTATCCCTTAGAAGTTCCTTTGGGAGGACTGATACAGGTGTAACTTGTTTCTCAGTGAACCCAGGAAAGGAAATACAAGTACACCGAAGCTATTGTGCAAATAGTAAGATGGAGATATTATATATTTTACGACCGGAATGTCAAGTGTTTGTTTGTAATAGTATATTGTTATATCATTGTGAATTGAACTTGCAAATTGATTGTACCCCGAACAATAAAAACTAATTGTGATGTCTGTTAAAATTGTGTTATAATACGTTATGTTATGTCCGTTACAATTGTCGCCCATCGCGGGGTCATAAGACAATAATTAATTCATATAAATCAAGTTGTAACGTTAAAGAAGCGTTACACATTCATTTTTAAAAGAGCTCGTTCATTCGTTAGTTTCTTCTTTAGCATGTGTATAAAAATGACAGTATCAAGCTTTGATGCAAATTTCGGATATATTCTGGCAATTGTTACAATCATTTTTCTTTATGTTTAGTTACCTTATATTAAAACAAATATTTCTTCAGATTTTCCTATCAAAGTACCTAGCTTTACGACCAACATTTTATCACATCGGTCAGTCAACGGATTGAAATGAATTGAAGATCCTCAGTCCACGGTTGCTAGATAGCTTTTAAAATACCAAAAGATAGAAATATGTATTTGTTATTATTTACGTACAATAACATATTTTAATTTCATGGTAAGCCACAGTCACGTCTGAGAAATCCGTTTGATTAATCAAGAAGCCAAGCGGTGAAGTCAAACAAACTTCTATAAAATCTATGGAGATTTGATTTCATTTGCGTAATACACTCGAGCGATTTCGAGTATTGAACGGAGTGGTGAAATAACTAAAAGGATATTTACTCGAATTGTATAATATATTATTCAATTTGATTTAGATTTTAAAAAATAATCTTCAAAGCCTTGCAGGATAATTTTGTACGGTGAAAGAGATCAAATTTTTTGAACAGACATAAAAAAAACTACTAGACAAAAGATGGCGAAAGATACGAGTAGTTGACTACTTAGCAAGATTATTTATATTTTCGTAGAAAGAAATCACTTTGTGGTTTGACATATAAAAATAAATGAAGAAATAAATTTGTTTAATACCTCAAATATTATTTTTATGACCGACCGGTTTCGCTTAACCAAAGCATCAATAGGGCAAAAAATGAATCTAGTAATTAAAAACTAGTTGGATTATTTATAATAAGCCCGCAGATTGATACAATGTTCGGAGATAAGCTTAAGTTGCTGAATGGTTTGAGGGCAATCACCACATTTAAATTACTGGAGGAAAACAGCAGGAGACCGGTTCGTGTATAGAGGCTTAAACTCTCCCATCGTTGTTGTGCTGACGATGTATTTGATATATGTAATGGCGGAAGTGACTTTTACTTACAACTTTTAGATGGTTTTCTTTCTTATTTTGATAGGATACCTTTGGGTAGGAAATCGTCAAAACATTATTTAGTATAGAGCTGTAACTCGGAACAACTCAGAAAAACTGCAGTCACCTTTAGATATGGCGTATTTCATCAATTTTTCCTGGTTTTATCAACTGGGTGAGATTGTAGTTGGTTTTCTTATGGTGTGACCAAGATTTGGGAATCCTTCGCCGTACATGTCACAGTGATATTTTCGGTTATTTTGCTCTGAAGTTTATTCATCCAAATAAGTAACAAACTGTACCTAGCTTGAATATTTACGGTAACTGATATGCTGAATCTACAACGTTTATATAACCAGGTCTTTCAAAAGTATCACTGCCTGGAGGAAGTTATGGAAAAGTACTTTATTTTTGTGGGGCGGAAGCAAAGTAAATACAAAACGAAGATTATGAGATTCGAGAACGCTGAAATTATCGAGACTTCAAAGTGCATACAATATTATTTGTTTGATTATGCCAAAGTTAAGCTCTGCTTCAGATACCAAGTCGTTATTTCTAAATCATTTCACAATTCCGTTAGAATCCACATTTGCTTTATCGTCTACTGAGCTGAGTTTTGTACTAATTGTTTCTATTTTTTCAGTTTATAATGCGTATAAACACAAAAAATAGTATCGCTCTAATAGCGTATTATTTAATTTTTTTTATTAAAATGATTGTGAAATATATCGTCGCCGGATAGGCAAAAGGGCTGAAGCGCCATTTTTTTAAGTTTACAAGAGAACACTTTTAAGTTTTTTTGTGTTTTTTTATTAAGTCTTCATTACCTGGTTGGATTTTGACTGAAGGGCCACTAAATTGTTCAGAATCAAATGAGAGTCAGAGCATTCGATGCAAAAAAAAACAACTGATACAGAAAAAATAGCTGAAAACTCTTTATTCAACTCATTTTCGATCAAAGTGTCGCTTAGGGTCTTTTACTTTTTAAGCGACGATATTGTCATTTTATTATTATTAGCAATTAGAATATTTTATTATTATTAAGTAAATTAGAGTTTCAAAAAAACTCATTCCGGGAGAATAATATAATATTTTACAAAGACAAACAAATTTTAAAGAGTACAATATAAGAGACTCATAAGGGTAGAGGTTTATTGCATAAACATCATAAATACAATAAGAAAGATATTCACACACACAGAGAAGTTTTTCAGAAAAGATATACTCGTATATTATAACTGATTTATAAAATTGTTAAGGAAACATCGCTTAAGTGCTTTTGGAAATATTTTTTTGTTCATGTCATTAATTTTATTAATGTCCCCTCCAAAGAGTTACGAAGGTTTTCAAAACGATTTCAATTGGTTTATTTTGAGATTGCTTTTGCAAATATTATTTCCAGTAAAAAAAGGTGAACAGTATAATCAGGCAACTCCATTTATGTAACGAATAACTTGAGCTGAATGTTTTGATTAGCTGTTCGGACAAACCAATATTTGTATTTTGATCGTTCTGAATATTCTCTCAGTAACTGGACCAAGCACACAAATAAACATGTATCAAACGTTGAGACATGTTGACTTGACATTAGCGTCAGACGTAGATTTACTAAATCAAGACACATGAAAATCATCACACTTGATAACACGGGTTTTTCTTGGTAAATTAAACACAAATTCTTAAAATAAAACTTCTATCCTTCTGTTTGTGTCATCACAATGTTTACGTTATACATCGTATAGTATCACGTAAAAAAATTTCATGTTTTGAGAAAGGATCAAGAAAAGACACATTCGACTTATTGGTGTAGAAAACCTGTCAGTAGAGTTATTTGTCAGTCCGAGGTCAGACCCTTCCTCGCGGCCTGTTGACACGATGTCATTTTCTTTACTTAATACCATTTGACGTGACAGCCATATTATGTACATAAACTCGTGCTAAATCGTTAGTGACGTATTCCATGTTGGTGTTCTCTTGCTAAAAAATCACCGAGTTAAAAATTGGCATTTGGTTTAGCATAACATATTTATTCTATTCATTACCTTACAATAGAAAGAGTTCAAAATAAATTCTTAAGACTTACTAACTATGGAATAGGCATAATAAGGGAATATATCAATTATAATTATCTTCTTTGTAACCTTAAACTATTTAAATTATCTGAACGTAGAATAATTACCGACTTAACTTGCTTAAATATATATTTTTTGATTTAATAACAACACAGTACCTACCATATTATTGTGACAATTCTATTTCAACCTCGCAATATTAGACTCCCATGCGACGAATTAAACATCTAGAAACAAATACTCCGATGTTGTTGATATATTTTGTAAGTCGATATCACAATAAAAGCATACCTTAGAACAGTTTTTTTCACCCGGAGAGCGAAATTTACTCTAGAAACTATTTAATTCTAGATGTATCTGTTATTTAATACTACCTTTTTTTCTTGAACAATATTTTTCACTGTTTATAAGTATATTATGTTTGAAAAATGTTTGTATTTGAAGACCTTACGGCAAGATCCTGTTAACTAACATTTTTTGACAAAAATGAGTTAGTATTCTCACTAAACTAATTCTGGTACTCTCTATCCAATGAACACACTTTCAGATCATGAAAATGGCACGAACATGGAAAATCAAAGAGCTGCGCATGTTAACTGCAAATTTTGTTATAACCGAAATATTTGTTAATTGCAAGAACACGTTATCAACAATAAAATAACATTGTATTGCAGAAATCCATTAAAATGCTTAATCATATGTTGTATTTAGTATGTTAGCTATAAAGTTAATAAAAAAAACAGTTAGTGGATTTGCGATGGTACACGCCTTTTTTTAACAAAACGCAAACGACTAAATATCTCAGAATTACTAGACAGTTAGTTAACAGGTTCTTGCCGTGGGGTCTTCATTTGTGTAAAAAGCTATTAACAAGCATAAATAAATACACAAATAACCATTTTCATCTTCGTAGTATTCTGATTCTAAAGAAGTTTAATGAGATCAACTGGCATTACTACAAAGAATGACTAATTGCGAATTATACATATTATTTTAAGGCTATTAACAACGCTAGTAATTTGCATAACAACAAACCTTAATTATTTTGTAAATTATAACAGTCTACAGATGTTTCATTCTCAACGAGGATGATACCGACATTTTTGAAAACTCCAAATACAGCCGCATTTTAACTGACGTAAAACATTCGGTGCCGAGACTTTTTGCTTACGGATTTGGCGCTCGGCCATTCACACAAACGTTGCGCACATGTTTTGTAGCTAACTTCAGCCTCCAGAGTTTTTGGTAACCGCCGAGACAAAAACATCTTTGCGTAATTGGACTACAACTCCCAGTTTGCAATTTGCGCATAAATACTCTTGTCAGATTGCATACGAAATCAGGGACAGAGAAATTGATCGCACAACAGATAACTTTTTTACCTACCGAGGCTTCAATTTATCAATGGGATTTACAAAATTTTATCTTTAATACATATCCAATGAAATAAAATGCCCGGCCCTAAAAATTAAATTTCTCTTAGATAATAACACAATTTTATATAAATATTACAACATAATTCTAAAATAAGTCTTGTAACTCCTATATTATTATATACTACCTAAAAATTAGCATTTTTTCTTTAGGTAATGTAAACACTTTAAATAACTATAGGATTGTCACGATTTAAAATGAATGTATATTTGTATTGTATCCACTGTTATTAATTGTAGGATTGAGTGGCATGCAATTTTACCTACAATCAATGTATCTTATTTAGAAAAAAATAATGTATCAAGAGAGTTTTACAGTCAATGTCTGTTGTATCATCCAGCATTGTTGTGCATCATTTAGTTTTACTTTTATTGTTTTTGATTTTAAAAATGCTCTATATCTATTCATACACGTGTTTATAATGTTTCTTAGAACTTAAACAAAAAAAAACTTAAATCCGTATATGTATATGCATATATTTATATGTACATAAGTTTTGGTTTTACGTGATCTATATTTACATGCACTCACTGTCACCTACCTCAGAATAGGTTCTAATAACCTATTATGTAACCTATAATGTTGATGCAAATACTGTTTTACTTTTCGAATGGTTTTGAAACGTAATATATATAAATCATTACGAAAAGCCTATCTCGATAATGCCCATCACTAATTAGTTTCATTACTATATAAAAAAGCCCCTTGTTTGCCCTTGAAAATAGAATTTCGCACAGAGATCCCGTAACAAAATAATATTATAGTGTTAACTGAAAACGACATATCTCGTTAGTAAAATCTGTAGGCCGGACACTTTTTTTGTCTCGGAAAAATATTAAGGAAATACAACTTTATCTTATTCAGAGCCTACCTTGACACCTGATTTTATTATAATAAATGATGCTTAGGTCTACGCGAGAGAAATCATGGACACACTCGAACTCATCTCGTAACGTTTTGTATCTGAAGAACTGAACTTTTTTCACCAAATATAGTATATAAAAATTAAATTGCAGTGCTAAATCAAGATTTAGTTATAGTGTTAAAACGAACTCTTCATAAATACTTCACTGAAATATACGAGTCTACCACACCATACGGAACATATTATATATATTTTGTGTGGATATCTGGAAAGAACGCAAGGATGATAAAATGTATGGGATCCGTAATGAATAGGATCAAGAATGGGACGATTAGATGGTTTGGGCAAGAGGAGCGAATGAACGAAGAAAGAAGTGTGAAAATAATATTATGATGCAAAAGTGAATGGAAGGAAAAGTCGGGGATGCCCAAGGAATACATGGCACGATCAAGTGAATCAAATACTTGAGTCGGGCAATGAGAAGAGTCAGAATAACAGAAGAGTATATTTGAGACGATGTGTGAATGTGAATGAAGCAAGGAGTGTGTGCCAAGACTAAGTTTTATGGCGGTCCGTCCTCTCTAGCTACCCCTGCGGAGAAACGGCGTGATGGTTAGTAGTAACTTAGTTTGTTTTTTTTTTATTATTGATTTCTCTTCCATATTTGTATACGTATAATTTTTATATTGCAATTGGTATTTACCACTGGTAAAATGTTTAATTTTTTTTTTTTTTTTCAAGAAGTATTTAGTTTTTTGTTTTATTTTTTAACCTACTGAGTACTATCATATTATAATGCTCTACCTTTGTCAACATAACTATATTGTACATATTTATTGTGAAAGCCCACTAAGGCATAAATCATTATTTTCATTCATCAATAACAGCGAATACCTTGGCCCTGTACGTTATTAACATGCTTCATTTATTTTTATTTTATTTTTTTTAAGAGAGACAAACATTACATTCCCTGGTTACGAATAACCTGATAATATTTGAAAAAATCCTACTACCATCATAATAAGCGAAAAATGTTGCTTCTGCAATGATGGAGGGCTTGAAGCCATGACGCCCGGGTGGGAATATGCCGCGTTTGTCCACTCAGCTACCGATCGGTCAATTAAGTTGAATCTGTCTGTTTTTTTTATCCATAAAAAGCACACATCGGGACTTATTGAATTAGAAATATATATTAAATATACATTTATATATATATTAGAACTTGTAATTTGAAGCGCTGAACCTTGTTTTTCTCCCAATCGAACGAATGTTCTTGAGCCGACTGGCACTAAATTCCAATTATGGACACAATCGAGGCATCACAAAACGATTGTTCATTTAAATGGAAACATTTAGAACTGTTCAAAAATCATTTAAACTTAATATGATTATTATTCAGTTCTGCCATTTTTAGTTTTTTATTTTTATTGACAGCTGCTTCAGCGTTTAAAACCATCATCAAATTATGAAATAGGGTTCTAAAAAGTTAAAAACAAAACTTTAAATAAAAATATTTAAAAAGTTAAAAATTCATTATATTTAATACTTCCAAATGTTTTTCAAAAAGGTATTGAATTTCGTTTGGGATTCTGATGAAGTTTTATCGTTTTGAATTTGTAAATCGCATTAAATGCCGTTTCACTACTATGGATTTACTTGGAATTGTATTTTGGATTATTTCTTGGTAATCATTATTTCTTGGTAATCATCTTATTATGTTGATGTAGTTGACAGGAACAAATTGTGGAAGGTATTATCCATGTATGGAGTTAACACAAATCTTATACAAGCAATCGCGTCCTTGTACGAGGGAAGCTTTGCATGTGTTAGAGTGAACGGTGATTTTACGAAGTGGTTTAACATCACAAAAGGTGTAAAACAAGGCTGTGTAATGTATAATTGTATGCAAGAATTGAAAGGTGTGGGCTTGGGCGCGAAAATGAACAATGTGAAAGTATGTTGCTTATTGTATGCGGACGATGCGGTGCTGATTACTGACAATATGGAAGATCTACAGTTTCTCGTGTCTAGGATGAACCAAGTTTGTATGCAAAATGAGTTGATGATGAATGTAAGTAAGTCCAAAGTGATGGTGTTTGAATGATAAAGTACGAGAACAGCGTGCAATATAGTTGTGAATGATGAATACTTGGAGCAAGTGGATGAGTTTGTGTATTTAGTAAGTATGTTTACAAGAGACGGAAAGGCTCATAAGGATATTGAAAGAAGGGTGAATGCAGGAAACTCCATTAATGGAGGACTAAACGCTGTTGGGGCAAATAAGAAATTGTCCAAAGAAGCGAAGCTAGCAGTCCACAATGGAGTGCTTATACCAACCCTGATGTATGGCAGTGAGGCATGGAACTGGCAGAGGAAGGATGAAAGTAGACTGAATGCTGTGGAAATGAGATCTTTGAGACGGATGTGCGGTAAAACCTTGTATGACCGTATTACAAATGTGGATATCCGGAAAGAATGCAAGACTGATATGTGCGTAATGAATAGGATCAAGAAAGGGACGCTTAGATGGTTTGGGCATGTAGAGGGAATGAACGAAGAAAGGAGTGTGAAAGGAATATATGATGCGAAAGTGAATGGAAGAAGAAGTCGATGACGCCCGAGAAAGACATGGCACGATCAAGTAAATCAAATACTTGAATCGGGTCATGTGAAGAGTCAGAATAACAGAAGAGTATGTATGAGACGATGTATGAATGTAAATGAAGCAGAAATGTGTGCCAAGACAGAGTTGTATGGCGGTCCGTCCTCTCTGCCTACCCCTGCGGGGAAACGGCGTGATGGTTAGTTAGTTAGTTAGTTATGTTGATGAAAAATCACTGCCCAATTATTTTTGGTACCTGGATTTATATGGTGTTTCCATAGAACGAAGGTTGAGTATGATCTGTCTGTTCTGGTGGTAGACGCAACGAGAGTGTTTACGAATCGTTTTCTCGATAAGAACTAAAATACGTACCACTCAACATTATAATAGTGGCCTTTTACATGCAAGGTAGTCAGGGAGTAAAGTGAAGATACTTTGATAGTACAAATATAAAAGATACATAACTCTGTTTGATTTTGGTCCGTTTGATAGATTCTCCTGTCTTAACAAACAGATTATTATCTTTGGAGCACAGACGTCACGTGAGAATGTTACCTTTGTTCTACAGGTATTTCAATGAAAGATGCTTCGAAGAACTTGCATCATTGATCCCTTCGGCACCGGTGCATAGTCGGGAAACTTGCCAAACGCGCGCTTAACATTTGTACACGGTTGACATTCAATACATGAGAACGAGTCGCTTTTACGACTCGTTCTTATGTTCAGCTCGGCTGTAAAATGATTTGCCGGCCTCTGTGTTTCCTCCCTCCTTCAACATGTGCCTCTTCAAGACCCAAGTTCACTCCTTCCTTTTCTCAAAAAAATCCTCCACACAGCATCCCCACAAATGACATAGGCCCTGAGAGATTATTTCCTTCGAGGCCTCCTGTGTGGAAATAGTGAAAAAAAAAACTTTTTTTAAATTCCACTGTTTTTATCCATGCAAAAAGCTAGACCTAATAAAATTCTGTAGTGTAAGGTCAATCTTACCAGAAAAATGGGTCCATGAAAACCATGGAAAAGTATCGATGGAAACTGCACACACTAGGTACCTTTTAAGTACCTTAAAACGTTGGAATTTCGTATAAAAATATTTCTTATTTTTACTTCTACTATCATGTAGAATCACCTTCCAAAGTTACTCAATTATATCCCTGGACACCTTGTAAAATAAAGTAGATAATAATTTAAGATGGCAACACCCTTTCTCTAATTTTGATGGCCTTAAAAATTTACGGTCCCGACAGAAAATACAAGAAGTAAGCCATTGTTTCATTGTTATAATCTTGAAAGAACTTTCAAATTGACTTTGACTTATTTAGAATTAGCAATGAAGATAATTTGGTAAACTATGTATTTTTTTTTTTTTAAACAATTATGTTTTATCTCTACGTCACTTTTTTTTTTATAAAATACCTTTTTATATGCCTACCAGGTATGTATAATATTTGTTTGTAATAAAGTTGTTGTTTTTTTTTCATAATTATTTTGATAAGCCCACATTGTCACTGGAAAGGCAAAGGGGCTAAAGCGACACGATGCTTAAAATTGAGTTAAATATGCAGTTTTGATCAGTTTTTTTTTCTTCATCGAATGCTCTGACTTTTGATTCTGAAGACTGTGGCGCTTCAGTCATCTTAAATACATTTACTATTTGGGAGAAGGTTTGACTCAAGCGACCCAAGTTTGGGACTTTTTTTTGTAACTCAGTGAGAGCATTGAATTATCTCAAACAAAAAAAACTTTAAAGTGCTCTGGTGTAAAGTTTTAAAAATGGCGCCTCAGCCCTTTTGCCTTTCCGGCGACGATATTTTATTAATTAACATTAATATTTGCCTTGGAATCTATTTTGACACCATCCTGGACATGAATAGTCTTGAAGCCGGTTAATATATTAAAAAGGTTTTTTTTTCATCAACAACAACAAAAACATGAAAAGCCATTAATTCTAAAACGTTGTATTGTATTATAATTAACTTCATCACATAATATTTCTATAAAACAGGTTTAAAAATTAAATAAATTTACATACGAAAGTATAATAGCGAGTCTTTAATTTCGAAATAGTATAAACATTTCATTATTCTTCTACATCATGTTTTTATCCCTTTTCATACTTATAATGGTTACCAGTACCCAATAGTAAGTCATGTTAATATTGTGATGCGTATGTTGATTGGTCGAGAACAAACTTCAATAATTCACCAGTCCAAAGGTGACATAGGCTTAAAAACGAACTCTGTTCGGTGGATATTTATTAATGTGTGTATGTATGTGAAGAAGCGTATAGTAATATTCAGTAGTTATTATTATACACGAATGTAAATTTTATTTAAATTATAATTTAAAACGCTTAAACTTAAATCAAAGAAACTGAACGAATAATAAAATTCAACCGAGGGTAAAGTTCAACAACCCACATGGATCGGTAGCCCAGCGTACGAGTCAAGTGGGTTTGGTTTCTCTGAAGCGATACAGCGGAAAGCTCTCGGCAACAATTTTTCTCTGCCAATATTTGCGAGAGTTATGGTCTCGTAGAATCAGGCCCGCTACAGTCGAAACCTCTACAGTCAAAGCCTTCGCAGTAAAAGCTCGTTCAACTGCGAGCTGGCAATACATACCGCTTGAGCAATGTGGCTCAATTTTCTGTATTAAGCTTATTTAATTTGGTTTCTAATATGGAAATGTGTTATATAGGGTGTATCGGATCTAACTTGACGATTATGAAATGAAAGACGTAGGTAGTTAGCATTTTAAAAAGTAAATAAAATAAAAATATATATTATTTTTATTTATTAATTAAATATCTTGCTAACATACATAGCAATCCCGATGAGTTATAAAAACTCACTCTGGGACAAGGGTGAGTTTTTATAAAAAAATATATTTATGTATTTTTGTCACATATGTCAATGATTACTCAGTTAAGTAACCACCCTCCCGCGCCTTCTTGATCAAACCCATCCTGCCCAATGCTGTTTTTTTTTTTAAGTGAAAAAAAAAAAATTTGTCGGCTTAGATCAAAAGATCATCCATAATTTGATATCTGAAAATCCCTGGTCTGGTCTCTCGGGTTATTAACTACCAGGTCCCAGACAGGCCAAAGAAATTGATTATTTGACGGCCTCCATGGTCGAGTGGTAAGACGCTCGACTACGAATCCAAAGGTCGCGGGTTCAAACCCGGCGTGCGCCAATAACTTTTATTTAATTAATATGTGTCATAACACATTTAATCAATGTGAAAATAATAAAAGTATATTTGCGGCACGTTCCAGAGTGGTAGATCGCCCTGGTGAAAGACCACCATTCAGAATCGAAAAGTTGCTTGAAATGGCTTTGGCCGTGTTTGGTGACCAGATCTGAATAGCCAGGTACATCCCAACCTTCCTCTTCCCAATCTCCTTCCCCTCCCCACTTCCTTCAGCCTCACAACATACCCTATTTAGGGATGCCATAGTCTCACTGGCTCTAGACGGTTGGGAGCAGTTGAGACTCTTATGCGGTATTCATAAAAATAAAAAAAATAAAAATAAAAAATAAAAATAAAAAATAAAAATAAAAATAAAAAATAAAAAAAATAAAAATTTAAAAAAAAAATTTAAAAAAAAAAAAAAATTTAAAAAAAAAAATTTAAAAAAAATTAAAAAATAAAAATAAAAAATCTACTCAAGAAAGATTTTCGAAAATATTTTGTCAAGTTGACCATAAGTAAATAAAAAATGAAATTACTTCGGGCACACACTTATATCGGTTTATCTCTTCTGTGATTATGTTGGAAAGAGGAAAATATGTTATCATAGAAATATGTTTTACAAACCATAATAAACCTTCACATCATATTTTTACATTCTGAATTTTCATTTCACTTTCTTTCTGATAAAAAAAACTCATTTTATCAGACTCTTTGATGGCAAATGATAATAAAGTTTTTCCACATGAAGCTATAGGGCTCAATTTCACGTATATTTTTTTCTCAATTTAGACTAATTTGAATAATTAATAATGTTGTTTTTTCTTCGTTTTCATA
Organism: Drusus annulatus; assembly: GCA_022651775.1. Lineage (NCBI taxonomy): Eukaryota > Metazoa > Arthropoda > Insecta > Trichoptera > Limnephilidae > Drusus > Drusus annulatus. The sequence continues at coordinate 709,401 of JAGWCC010000419.1, read as the reverse complement.
CTACTGATCAATGAGGTAAAATTTCACAATAATTACTAAATGAGATTTATAGTGATAAATTTTATCAGAAATATTTTTTAAAGATAATTCTTTAGCATTTTTACATGATCGACGAGGTTCAATTATTTTATGTTAACATATTGAATGGAGTAACATATTGAATTTCCAAGTGGGAATTTATAACATATTGTGAATATTTTGTTTCTTTGGCGAAAATTTGAGATATGATTATATTAGTTTTGATGGAACGAGAAATATATGAACAGCGCTTTAAAATCACAGAAACGTTACGGAACTTTTGTATTAAGTCTTTTGAGATATCACTCAGGAACATGACTCACGGCTATATTCATTATTAAGTCCTACTAAATATTTGGTACATATATAAATATAATCTGAACAACTTAACAACAGTGGGGCTTCGAGAAATTACTTCCCATTTTCGGGTTTTGCAGAAAAAATACTTCTTGATTTATAAGCTTTTTCTGAAGAAAAGTTTTTTTTAATCAAACATTTTTTTATTCAAAAATACTTCTGAAAATTTTCCAAGTAAGAATGAGGTTTTTTTTACAAATATTTTGGTTTGGATTTATTTTTATCTTCATATGTAGGTTTAAATAATTTCATTTTTGCACTTTTGGTATAATAAATTAATACTTTATAACGAAATGTATATAATAAGAATAACAAAAAAATATATACAAAGTACGAAAGGGTAAAAAATGAAAGTAAATTGTTTGTTAAAGTTAAAACACAAAACAATTCGAAAGTTAGAAAAAAAAACTTAAAAAGGAAATAAAAAAAACACTATTCCCAAAAAAATGCATAAACTTAATAAAAATGTATTAAAGTTGTGCAATAAAAACTAAAAATGTCTACAATTGCACCGAAATTATTTTATGGATCAATAATTTGAACATAGTTGAGTTTATTTATATAAAGTATATATACATTGAATAATACAATATATCGTGTTAAAAGACATCAAGCTGCACAGGTTTAAAGAAAATGTTTTATTTGTCAATTTCTTAAAGATCACCTAAACATGTGCACCAAAGTAATAGCGATTTAATTGCAAAATATTTATCATCCGGATCAAAAAATAATAGTCTGGCCCCAAAAGCTGCGGAGAAGCTTATGGATAATCGATTTCCAAATAAAATAATAGTCTGGCCCTAAAAGCTGCGGAGAAGTTTATGGATAATCGATTTCCAAATAAAATAATAGTCTGGCCCCAAAAGCTGCAGAGAAGTTAATGGATAATCGATTTCCAAATAAAATAATAGTCTGGTCCTAAAAGCTGCGAAGAAGTTTATGGATAATCGATTTCCAAATAAAATAATTTGTGATCAAAATAAGCTTGATATTGCCACCAGAAATCATAATTTTGTTTATATATTTCGTTAAAGGGTCAGCACCCAAAAATACACAGTTTTTGTCTTTCTAGTACAAGCAAAACTACTTACTATTTATTTGTTCATTACATGAGTAAAAATTTCTAAGGTTTCCAGTGAATACAAACCTTAAACATTAATCTTTGAAACTCTTTAAAAAGTAAATACTGAAATTTTTGTTAGAACGTTAAAAAATGCCATTGCTAGTTTTCGAACTTCAAGTTTTACTAACATTTTAGTAAGTTTTTCACTGAATTCAAAACTACTTTCTTACTACCCATAGAAAATTTGCAGATAAATCATTTGTAGTATTGCTCGTATTAGAATGCTACAAAGTAACGTCGAGCGTCATTTTTGAGTGCTGGACCCTTAAGTTTATACAATATATCGGCACGGGTGTACATTTTTTTCTGTTATTTTTTCTAAAAAAAATAGATATACTGTACAAATAATAATACTAACCCAAAGAATCCGGTAATTTTTAATAATTACCTACGGTTTTGGTCACTTTTTTTTTATTCCTCGCATAAACTTTTTTTAGAATCGAAAATTATTTTTCTTTAGGTTGTTGTGCATAATCGTAATTAATTTGGTTATATACCCAAATTACTTTGGCACCATTTAAAAATAGATAATAAAAAAAATGTAAAATGCAATAAACTATTTTTTTAAGTGTATTGTAGGGTTATTATTTTTTTAATTTTCGTCAAAGATTGAAAACAAAATTCAACACCTACGATAAGAATGTTTTGAACTCAAAAATATCAATATAAGAGAATTCGTGGAAGTTGAAGTCTTAATGAAAATTCTGCCATAATGAATTGTTATAATTTTCCTGGAACTAATCACTTGCTCATCAGAAGAGCGTATCAAAGAAACCTATTCATTGAAAACGTTTTTCGTCGAAAGTTAATGATAAGTTTTATCAATTTTCAAACAGTACCTGTTCATAAATTATAAATAATGTTGGTAATTAATTATTTGCATGAGGACTTTATTAAGGGTAGAAACCAATTTCATTAAATTTTCAAAACTCGTTTTTTTACAATAATTAAACATTTTCTATCGTATTTGTCATAAACTTATATTTGTCGAATTTGCTCCCAAGTTTAAAAGATTTAAAAGTGGCATAAAAAGGGGTAACTGTGTTAATTTTATTTTATTTACCTTCGAAAAAAATTTAATTTAAATCGGAATCTGTTTAAAATTTGGTAAATATATTTGAAGAAAAATGCATAAATCAACTTTCTACACCTAATATGATGTTATAAATTACATAGCTATCACTATCTAGTAGTACAACTAAGTAAACTAGTTTATATAATGTGGAAACAATTAACACATTCCGAATAATTAGAAAAATAAAAGAAAACGTTTTGGGGGTGATTGAGAATCGACCCATATCTGTATGTTTTAACTACCGTTATTTTGTTTAATCATACTCAAGAATAGGCCTCGTCTTTCAGGAATTATTTTTCTACAATTTTTTATAAATTTTAACTGTAATTATGGACTTATGTATCTTTTTTTTTAAATAAATAAAAACACTACTACGTACAAAATACTTAAAAATAAGAAAGGATGTGTTAAGTTAACTTTTTTTTATATATGATTTTTGATAGAATAATTCAATTATAATAAAAGCGTTAAAATAAAGTAATGAAAAAAAAACTATTATTTGTAAATTAAATATTTTCCATCGTCATGTTGGTTGCACTGGCAGTGCATTTTGTTCATACAACAAACATTTCACCATACTTGCGTAATTCGTCAAACAACGCTCAGTATTGGTTCCACACCGCAAGTATTATTGTTATTTGCATCAATTAACAAACTTATTGTGTTGATCAGCTGTTATTGTAGAAAATATTTAAAGCAAAAGCCTTGTTAACGATCCTGGTGCAACAGATAGAGGTTTTAGGAAAACTATGAACACAAAAGCAAACGAGAAGAAAAACGAGCATGAACGGCTTCTATATTAGCCACCAAATTCACGCATTTAACCGAAATTTATGATTATATCGAATATCTAAGCTACAAATTGCCAAAAACTGAAAAACACACCTCCGCAACTTTTAGATAATTTTTTTTTTTCGATTTCGAAGTTGAAATTAATAATAATTTTTATTTGCTAAATACCATAAAATAACAATATAATATATACTTGATTTAGTCACTTAAGATGTCTATTATAAGGTTCTTAGAGAATATAAATTAGAAATAATAACGTGAATATTGATATGAAAAAAATATTTATGTTACAGGAACCAAAGATGAATTTCCGATTTTTTGCCGAATTATAGCTCAAATCTTCGAATTGATCAAAGATGCAGATTGCAAAATACTTGCAAGTGAATTTGTCGGGTAGTATGGAATAGGTTTCGTCAAATTTAATACGTTTTTTTTGTTGTGGCAGATATGATGCACACGGCCCAAATCATCGCATTTTTAAACAATTATATATATTACAAGCAATATTATTAAGATAGTTTGAGTGCAACATTCTCTGTTGGCAGTCGGATGGATCGAAATAATATCTCACAGTGAGTACCTACCATTTTACTTGCTTTTACAATATGCTGCATCTATTTTCTTTAAAAAAATAACCTTAATATTTTTTATTCTATCTTTATTTTATATTTTCGTAGAAAGCAATCACTTTGTCGTTTGACATATTTAAAGAAATGAAAAAACAACTTTGTATAAGACCACGGATATTATTTATTTTGTTATTACCAACCTTAGATGGTTTGGGCATGTAGAGCGAATGAACGAAGAAAGGAGTGTGAAAAGAATACATGATGCGAAAATGAATGGAAGAAGAAGTCGAGGACGCCCGAGAAAGACATGGCACGATCAAGTAAATCAAATACTTGAATCGGGTCGTGTGAAGAGTCAGAATAACAGAAGAGTATGTATGAGACGATGTATGAATGTAAATGAAGCAAGGAGTGTGTGCCAAGACAGAGTTATATGGCGGTCCGTCCTCTTTGCCTACCCCTGCGGGGAAACGGCGTGATGGTTAGTTAGTTATTACCAACCGGTTGCTTATGCTTAGGCTAAGCGAAATCAGTCGGTCATAAAAATTAAAATAATATCCATGATCTTTCACAAAGTTACTTTTTCATTTCTTTAAATATTTTTAATGTTTATTAGTTGATACTTACCTATCATTTTTTTAGTACTTAGATTAATAAATAACCAACGGAGATCAAGGAATGCCGCACAATCTTGCCTAGGCACAGACTCTTTCATACTTATTCTTCAGTTGAACCGCTTCTTGATACGAACCGACACAAATCTACATTATTTAAAAATTTAAGAAATATATTTTAATATTCATACATAATAATCATTCAAGTCAAAAATAAAATTTTAAAGGTTCGTCTCAACTCTCCTCTTTATGGGATTCTGTGCTGGGGTGAACTAGATTTGGAGTGTTTTAAGTTTTTATATAATTCAATTGAATTAAATTTAATATTATTATTATTGAATTCTGCTATTTTAAGTTTTTTATTTTAGTTTTTAGTGACAGCTGTTTCGGCGTTTAAGGCCATTGTCAAACTGTCGATGGCCTTAAACGCCGAAACAGCTGTCACTAAAAACTAAAATAAAAACTTAAAATAGCAGAACTCAATAATAATAATATTAAATTTAATTTAATTGAATTATATAAAAATTAAAATGGAGTTCTACAAATTAAACACAAAAACTATAAAAAAAAAAAAAAAATGTTTTAAGTTTTGTATTAGTATGAAGTTTTTTTTTCAAAACGCTATAAACCCTTTTCATTGATTTCTTTAAGCCAGTATATTTTTTGGTTCACTCCATTCAGCCATATCTTACTGGGGCGGCTTTGACTTTTTTTTTTCATTATCTTTTCTATCGTATATTATCCTGATACTCCTTTCCCGTCCATCCACTATGTAATCAAACCATCTCAGCCACCCTATCTCATTTTTCTTCATTATTCTTATCAACCTTACATTTTTAAGATGCGAGTTCAAAATCTATTAATTTCTATACACTGAACAGATTATTCCTAGAAGTGTACTTTATACCGATTAATTAATGATATCACCAAATTTAAATGAGATTTTTCGACTCCTAAGCCTCAGACAGGCCAATAAATTGATTCTACTATTATGTTCGCGATAAATAAAAATATTTGAAAAATGTTGATCGATTTGCATACCAAGCAAGCTAATAACACTTTTTTTTTATTAAAATGATAATAATTTACAGAGAAAACAAATTTTGGTATATTATTCCAAATGAGTTAAAAAAAACGTTTATTTCTACCGGCTCTTCTCTTTCGGGGTCCATGAATATTTCCATTTTACATATGTCTGCAACCCCTCAAAGAAATAACGAGTATAAACGTTCTAAGGTATTTCGAAGGCAAAAATTCAAAACCCATTATAAGTTCGCAAGATCCACAAAATAATAATCTAATCCGTCAGCATCATCCATTAATCCCGCCTTGGCAACTTTAGTGCTAAGACGTGGGAGTGGGTGGTGCGGGGGTGGGGTGTGGGGGGTGGGGGGCGCACCGCCTTCCGTACAAGACAAACATGTCTGGAAGCAATCTATCGGTAGAGCACCCTCGGCGGCAATAATCCGCTGGCAATACCTTGGCAGCACATGGCTTTATCTGATTGAAGTCAGGCACACACCTGCTGCCGATATCACGGAGACGCGGTCATGCTAGGTGTTTGTGTATTATGAATCGAGATTACTGCCTTTATCGATAAGCCCTTTGTCAAAATTGATTCAAACTTTAAATAGTTCATGAAGCTACCGCCGGAAACCACACTAATGAATATTGTGTCCAAAATTCTTTTATTATTATATTATTGTATTAAAAAAGGTCACGTTAAGAGGTTTAACGCACCCAACATACTCTTCACCGCAATATATCTACACATCCTTGATGATGGACACTGCAAGGCCGTCCGAAACGTTGGCTAAAGGAGAATAAAGCACAACACGGCATAATAACCCACAAATCCATTACGATAAGTTGTGAAGCTTTTCTCGATAGTTTGCAAAAAGCACAAATAGCAATGTAACCGCTCTGTGCGAACTACTACAAGGAACTACTTCATTTTTCGACAGTTAACATTTCACACATTTCTTAGTACGCGAATACTTCAATTGTAGTTTGACTACAAAAAGCTACTTCATTTTGCGGTAGTTCACACATTACACATTTCTTAGTGTGCGAATATTTCTATTGTAGTTCGACTACAATGAGCTACTTCATTTTGCGGTAGTTCATACTTCACACATTTCTCAGTGTGCGAATATTTCAAATGTAGTTCTACTGCAAGGAACCACTTCATTTTGCGGCAGTTCACACTTCATACAATTTTCACTGTGCGAACGTGCGCATGTTTTTGTAGTGTGCGTGAGAAATAAGGAACCACAGTTCCACTGTATTTCGGTCCCAGAATATCGCTAGCAACCCCCCTCCACCATCCAATGAAATTAGTTGCTGGCGAGGAACGAATAAAGTGTGAATTGAACGATTGAACTGTTAGTTCAATTGAAGCGTTGCCGTGAAGGGTTCATTTTAAAGAACTTGTAGTTGGTGAAGCGTTCACATAGTTTTTTTTCATCGCTAAGCAAAACTAAAATTAAAATTTGTGTAAAATTTGTTTTCCAGGTGTTTAAACTCCCATCACATTTAATTTCACGTATCATTCATCAGCATTCACTTTAAAAATGTTCTATTTATCCGCCGATTCTTGGCCCTTCGGTGTTTTATCAAATATTAAGTTGAGTCGTGTGATGATTAGCCGTTCATTAAGCCGTCAAGCGCACAGAAATCAACATTTAATCAAACGCTGACTTTCCAAGAAGACGTGGGTAATGGATGCCTTTCATAAAACTAAAAAAAGCACTAATTACGGTTTTGATAACGATATCTAATGTCAAACAATATAAACACACCATCATGTTCTAAGAAAATATTTTTTACGTATGACAACTGAATCCGTTTTTAAAGTAAAGACAAACAATCCCGGGTTACGAATAACCTGACAATATTTGAAAAACTCTTATTACCATCATAATAAGCGAAAGATGTTGCTTGGGCAATGATGGAGGACTTAGCTAGCAGAGAAATTGAACCCAAAAATCTCGGGTGGGAATCAAATGCGTTTGTCCGCTCAGCTACTAATCTTCCGAAGGTATCTTTCAAGGCACGTGACAGTCTTCACGTGTAAAAATACCTACAGCAACACATATAAAAGTTATTACATTTCTGTGATACTCACTCATAAACTACCAAGAAAATCATAATTAATGAGGCAATCTAATTATGCTAAACAGTAGGTTCAAACCGAAATAATTATTTAAAAAAAAAAACGGTTATCTCTGATACAAGAGTTTGAACTAAATATGATATTATTCAAAAGAGATTCCAGTTTCACTCTGAATTCTGTTGATTTTTTGTATATATCTGAGTTCATATGTTAGGTTATTACAATCATTTGATGTCAACATTTAGTATGTCGAACTTATTCTCTTAATATAAAATCCAATTTTAAATTTCCTACGACTAAAGCTAATATTTAGCACATACATACACATATCCTAGCAATAGTAACAGCGTACATTTCGGGATTGCCGAGCGCTGTTGTAATTTTGCTTTGAAATGAGTGCATTGTGTGGAAGTGAAATGTGACAATTCAAATGTTTTTTTACATGAGTAACTTACGTAGTAAGTATTTGTAGCAGTCTGCAACCACATTGTTAAATTAAATGTTAGTTTTTGGCTTGGAATAATATTGTGTTAATATGTTCACTCAATGTGGTTAAAAAAAACCATTGCAAGGCGTTAATATAATTTAAAAAATAATGTATGATAACCGAGATATGATTTTGTTAGGGTTTACTGAAAACAGCGTTTTTTTAATTCAAAACAGCTTAATTTGGTGCTAGAGGTAAGTTGAGGAAAGATTAAGAAAAACGGTAATGCCTTCCCCATAAAGAAAAAAAGAAATAATGAAATGAGATTCAATGCTAATAACTGGATAGCGTGCTCTTTTATGAAAAACCCTTTATTAGAAACGATGAAAAATTATTCATATCTCATGGATCAACACGGAAATCTTTCAGGTGTAATATTTTAATGTATATGAACGATCTCGTATGCTAGCGATACAAGTCCAAAACACAAACATAGCATATATTATCTTTAAAACATCGATGCGCAAATTGTTATGCTGTTTAATATAAAGTAATTTAAATCACTAATCATGAAAATATCGACCCAAATAATTCAGAAATACATAAATCAATAAAAGCGACCATTATTATCTACCGAGACACATATATATTCAGTACAAATGACAACAAATTTAATTTAAACAAGTTCACATGTATTGCAGCGGATCATAAAACTATATTTAATGACAAAAAACAAATGAGTGCGAAATTAAATATTGAGTTATATTATTTTTTCTAAAAACTTCACTCAATCATACATTTATTTAGTAAAAATGTATTTGTAAAGACGATTGTCACAGTAACAAAACATTTTTTCTGCTAACCTGCTGAACTGTTTCCAAAATACTACACGTGAACAAAAGAAAAAAAGTATTATAGTAAAGTAGTATATAGTAAAGTAGTTGTATTCTTACAATTTTTATAACACATAACAATACATACATACCCAGGTAAATTAAGGTTTTTTTGTGTGTGGGTCGTGATCCCTTAGGGGGAAGGGAGTTGCGTAACAACTCCAGGGGGGTGGCTTTCTGTAATTTTAAAATAAACTCCGAACAGGTTTATTATTTATTATATAACACAAGCTATTGTATTTTTTAATGCGGAGAAAACACAAAAACAGACACTAATAGATAAACAATATAATATGTTATAAATTATCAATTATTTTTCACAGATTAAGCATTTATGAGCAGCAATACACGAAGCAAGGTATATGGTAGAAAACTTACCCGAATAAATTTAATATAAATACAAGTGATGGTACACGTTGTTTAAATACAAAAATCAGTAAATATCATGTCATTATTATGTCCTTTATAGATTAAATGTTTTCATCTTTCTAATTAAAACGAAGGGTGAATCAATGAGTAAATCTTAGTACGGTACCTGTATATAAATACATTTAAGGAAAAACTGGACAAAAAGTACACAATTTTTAAATAGAATTTGTCATTAACAACAATTTTTAATAATTATTATGAAATTAATTAATGAATCAAAGAAAATATCAGAATCTTCCAAAAGTTGAGTAAATAACTCGCATATTCTTATCATTATTAATGATAGCAGTGAACTTATATTGAGCTGTTTTTTTTTTAATTTGACCTAAAGTGCGTTTCATACTAAATTACCTAACCTAATATAACAGGGAAAAAATAAAATAGTATGTAACATGTATACAAATTAAAACTATCTAAAATCATGATCGTTATCATAAATCGCGAGAGAAAAATGTTCAGATATGGGTATAACGGTGAATGTGTACATCAAAAGATTGAAACAAATAATTGACTAGAAGCTAGGGGTGTAAAAAAGGGTGTTCTTCTAATTGGGTTCCTAATACCAGCATTCTCTACTAAAAATCTTATGGAATTTGTAGCTTTTCTTTATTATTACCACTGGTCTGTTTGAGGAGGGTAATTTTAAGAGGATTGGGAGGAGGTAAATGGAAAAGAGTTGTATATAAGGAAGGGGTGTATTCATAAATGGGAGAGGTATGAGACTGACACCCACAGTGATGTGAGGCGATGGTCGATAGCGGCGCGGCGAGGAGAACTTTCTCCATGTCCATGGGAAGAAAGGAATGCAAATCAGTATTCATCATCAAACAGGGTGTGTTTTTTCAATGTCCGATACGATTCCGATAAGTCCACCCATTTACACGTATTTGAAAAAAACCTGGAGGGGTGATGAAGATCGCGTGAGGGTAATTTTTTTATTTCAATATAAAGGGGGAGGCGCGTTTTTTCGCGGGTTACGAATAACCCGAAAATATTTGTAAAACTCCTACTGCCATCATGAGAAGCGGAAGGTGTTGCTTGTGTAATGATGGAGGACTTAGCCAGCAGAGGAATTGAACGCACGACGCCCGGGTGGGAATCCGACGCGTTTGTCCACTCAGCTACCGACCGGTAAAATGATTCCTGTACTTGCCTCTTTTGATAATTCTTAGGACTACTTTTTTAAGTATTCACCATTATTAATTGCGACCGAAGATTAATAGTATCATGGAACTGATCCGTTATGGTATCAACTACGTTTAGGTGACAGGAGTTATTCTAATTTTTTTGCAACAAACTTAGGCCTAGTGGTTTGAACCCCTGTCACATTTTACACTGTGGCAAATCGATGATTAGCGCCATTATGATTTTTTCAACGTTAACGCTTCAAATAATCGCCCCTTAAACCACTGATTCTCGGCTCGATTCGGAGTTGGATCAAATTATGACCAGGTATCAAGACTGTCAAGCAAATCAGCATGATCGTTATGTTATGTTATTTATTAATTTTATTTTATACCCCTTTATCGACTTTTATATAACTGTGTAGTATATAATATACTATAGTAGTGACATAACAATAACATGGAGTAAATGATTAGCACACAAACACATAAATAAGTTACTAGAAATATTACAATGCAATAAATTAACACTAGTATTTTTGGAAGAGCTATGTGCTAGTATAGCCTTCTTTTAAGTAAATTCAGTGCAGTTGAATATATCTACTATTTTTGTGTAAGAATTACCCACTGCATTCAATCTAGGTACTAGCGAGTATCTAAATGACTGAGTCCTGATATTATTGTAACATTTAAAAATATTTTTTGATCAATAAGTTCTCTTAGGTACACGGAAGGTAATTGAACTAAGTAAATTAGGGCTGTCTATGATACCGTTAACAATTTTAAAATCACCAAGGCCTTAATTCCCCTGAGAAAAAATGTGGAATAACCCCTTTCACCCAAACGCAGTCGATATTAAATTAGTTCGCAGCTACTGTAGCATAATGGTCTATGCATACAACTTTAAATTAATTTGATGCAGAATGAATACAGAAAACAGATAGAATTAGTTTAAAACCACTTTATGACTAATATCTTCAGGACAATATTAAAATTAAATTAAGATACACAATAGTGAGATATATATTCATATTTAGGTGTTGGAAAGGAGAAGGGGTGATTGAGAAAATTATGGGAATGACAGGGCGGCTTACTTTCAGTATGTCTAAGATAGGATCATATGATAAACTTGGAGTAATAATATATGGAAAGAGAGCTAATTATTTTTACCCAATCTATAAAAATTTGGGATTAATCACTTTCTTAGGATTTTTACGTCGTACATTATGAGAAAGAAAGAGTAAGTATTGTAGTGATGTTCTTCGTGTCCCGCATCTCCGTTGACTCGTCCCACGCGTTTTGATATGCGACATAAATGTATATAAGTCAACTGTTTTTTAAGTTATATGCTATATTTTTGTTTATAACAATACTGTGAAAAAGTGGTTATACGAATAAACAAAAACATTGTGTCGACATGTGCTATGAATGGAAGTATAAATACCCTAGCCCTAGTCCTAGCCACGCCCAGATCTAGCGAGTCCGGCAAAGCTCATCAAAACTGAGTACAGCAGCGCTCTCTCTTGTATATTATTGCTCTGAGATGATAAATTTATTTGTTTATTTAAAATACTACATTACACGTACTAAAAAACTACGTAGTTACAAAGATTGAAAAAGCTTTTTTGTTTTTTATAAAAGCTATCAAAGTAGCTTTTTATAAGCTCCACGTGAATTGCCAAGTTTGATGTGCTGTTCTAAAATACATTCAAAGCTGACGCTATACGAAAAGATAAAGATATAACTAACAATCCAATTTCAACAAAACTCCTGAAATAACTGCAACATTTCGCACAACGATGAAGATTTGTTGCTCACCAAGCATTCTCGCGTTTATTAGCAATTCGAGGGGAATGCACTTGTACGGCGCACCTGCAGGTACACGGTAATACCCAGTCTCCACCCCATCCCCTATTCGTGTCCTGCTCTAAGCGGTTAAATTAATTCGCTCGTCTAACGAAGCTTCCAGAAGAGTATCGGTGGCCGCGACTCATAATGAAATGTTATTACTCTGCAGAATTAAATTGCGCCACAAATGTTTACTTGTAAGTTTCTTAATTACTGTTTGCATGGAAATTTCTGCGCTCGGTAACTTTGATTTGGTGTTTAGGATACGATACATGCACATTACACAGCTACAGATAAAGTTACTTTTTATTTGTAGATTTTTTTTTCATTGGAAAATTAGCTGTAATCCGATTTTTAGGTATGGGAATTTAGGGCTAGGTCCCAATAAACGACAACATAATTACTAACTTGGCAACACTTTTCTGGCAATAAAATATGACGATGAAAACCGAATATCAGGTTTTGTTTAAATAATTCGACACTTGGCAATAAGCCCGCCTTTTTTCTTAGATTTTCGTTATAAAACGAATGTTAAATGTTCAAATATAATCTTTCAATGAGAAAAGCCATAGAAAAAAATCTATACTTTATAAGTGAGGTGGTAGAGTATCAACCACGGTGGAAGATACTAAGTATCGCCCTGGTGATAGACCACCGTTCAGAATCTAAACGTTGTTTGAAATGGCTTTGGCCGTGTTTGGTGACCAGATCTGAATAGCTAGGTAATTCCCAACCTTCCTCTTCCCCATCTCCTTCCCCTCTCTACTACCTTCAGCCTCAAAACATATCCCAATTGGGGATGCAATAGTCCCACTGACTCTGACGGTTGGGACTCTAGTGCGGTATTCAAGATACAATTTTTTTTTCTAGTTATTATGATTCGTATCATGCCAAGGAAGTTTCAACGCGACTTTTTGTTTTATTATTAAATCACCTTATAATTGATCGTGAAATTTCACATATCTGATATCCAGAAGTCCTAGCCGCCTCCAGGACTATTGAACTGTATGTTCAGTCTCTCACAAATATCATGGTATCTTCATCTCCTCCAGTTCATTATGCTCAAAGATTCTGTGTTTACATCCCCATCATAGTAAGACTCTTCGTGGTCAACTATCTTCCATTAATACTTAGAATCTTATTGACGGTTATTCAAACATACGTATACCTAGCTAGCAATAATCAAAAAATAGTTTTAACGTATTGTGGAAACTACCATTCAAAATCTATATGTATCGGTATCGAAAAAAAACTCTTACTAAAGAACAATACCCATGAAATTATTGTATAATATACTGAAATGCATTGGTGTTCAAAGAATGCTACATTGCCCAGACTTTTCATTTAATTGGTAACTTTCTAACTAAATGAATGTGCCGACTCGTCGGTTGGTGGCTACACTTCCTCTAAGTACAGTTGCCAATTAACACTTACGGTGTTGTTCACACATAATACTTGTTCAATATTCCATTCGTTTTTTTAAATTAAACGAAGCTTTCACTTTGCGGTTGCTGTAACGTTTGTTTAGTGAAAATCGTGAATGGTCGAAAATTGGACGATCGTTTTTATGAAAAATGTGGTGAATACACATTTGATTGAGGAAATACGTAAAGAAAATAAAATTAAAACTTCAAAATAAACTATAGTTATTAATATAGCGTTACTTAAAGTAGAGGCAGTAAAAAACTTTAATCTACCTTTTATACATTTTTTTATAATAAATAAGAAAAAAAATAAATCAAAAATCCAGTTGAAATTTTATATTAATAATAATAATATAAAGTAATGATAATGATAAACCTAACTTATTTTCGTTGCAATTATATTTACAAATTGAATTACTCTTTAAGTTGAGATGATACCAAAAAAATTAAGAGTTTTCAATTCAATTTATCGTAATTTATTTAATACATCAGGGAGTGCTATGGCTTTATTTTTACGTTTTTCGCGGCATTCGAAAATAAGCAATACTACTCATTTTCTCATTTGACACATTACAACTTTAATTAAATATTTACTAATAAATTACAAATTAATAATCAAAAACTTTTAGCAATCAATTTTATACTTTAAATTAAAAACTGGTAAGAAATTAAACGCTTTTTTTCGACACCTTTTTTGGATTGAACATTTGAAAAATTTAAACTTTTTTTTTTCAATTATACAGATGTTTCTACGCTAACTCAATAGCTCACAGTGAGATTAACAATTTTCGTTAAAAACAGTTGCGTGGCACAAACAATATAATAAAATACTTTAGTCAGTTTATGGTAAGTGTCGCTATAGCAGAAGCTATTCACCATGAAAGAAAATCATTAAAATGTCTAAATTCAAGCACAACCTGCAGATCAACTGGCTGCCTACCAGAATCGTGGGGGAGCATTTTGGTCGTTAGCGGGCTACGTAGTGGTAATTTCTGCAAATTTAATGTTTCACCTTTTAATGGACTCGACAACTAGCAAACACTGTCACCGAAAAATCTAATTTGTTTGAGAAAACGTTCGCCAGAAACTCGGCCTTCGATGATAAAAGAGCTATCTCGCTGTCATAGTTGGTTTCTCGCTACGGTTTATTTATTGAAAAACTGTGCATCCGACATCGGAGTGTACTTCACATCTTACAAGGCTACAAGATAACAAAGTTAGTGAGCCTGACAGAATGCCTGCCCTGGTATTGCAAAGGTGTGTTGCAGAAAAATCTTCAATTGCTTCAAAATGTCGATGGATTTTGTGCCATTTGGTTGAAAAAATACGGGAATTCGTTCTATTCCTAATGGGGATCGCTTCGACCCGGTTAACTAACATCCCATAGCAATCACACCAGTTATGTCCAAGAACTGTGATATAACGTGTGATCAACGACAAATTCCTCACATACATCGATAAGAACAAAATTACTAACGACAGTCAACATGATCATAATATTTAGCTAATTTATGTCGCCCCATTATTGTGAAATATCACCTCAAGGGTGCTCAAGGATCTTCTTGTTTGAGAGCGGTTCCTGAAATGTTTCGATGAGACCCAAATAGTGGCAATTACTATATCTAAGGACTTGGTCCGGGTTTGGCACTACGGAACTATCAACGAACTACCATCTTACGGACTTCATACGTCCTTGAGTACGTGGATTACCGATTTTTTTAGTGAGAGGTCGATACAGACGGTTTCACCAGTTTCATATTCAATAAATCGCTGTGCTAGTTCAATACTATAGCAAGTAAAAAAAATAAAAAAAACACTTATTGGTGTTTTCTAATTCCTTATAACATAAAGAATCAAGAGACACCCAAAAACCTAAAAAAAGTGACTTGTTATAGTATTGAACTGTCACAGCAAAATGTTGGGAGTCTCATAGGGATCGTTTCTATCTCCAATTTTGTTTTTGTTGTATATCAATGACTTTTTTTCATGTGCACCAGTACATTGTTACGCGGATGACAGTACGGTCCATAATGGTTTTTGGTTTGACAAGCTTTCAAAAGGCACAGAAACTACAATCATTTGGAGGGCTTTGAAGTAGAAAATGGACGATTACCTCGAAAGAATTTCCTTTCGGGGTAAGAATAAATTCGTCGAATTTATTCTTTCAAAGACCAATCATGTCTGATTACGATCAAAAGAGATCGAAATAACAATTTAGTCACTATCAACGGAAGTAATCTTCCCAACAAACTTTCCGTCGACATGCTTGATGTACCTTAACGACTAGCTCAGGTACGGAGGCTTTATCAAAGCCAGAGTTAAGTTAACTTTACAGAAGCTGAGCGTACCAACGCTGTACGAATTGCAAGTTCACCACACTGTTGCGTTTGGTAGTCACCTCTGGTCTAAAACCCCAAAATACCTCAAAAACACTTGGCTCTGCAGACATTGGTGATCTGTTTAATAGACACTACCACCATAACCATCGGATTGCATTAGTTGGAGTGAAGACGTCAGGTGGGAATGCTGTCTTTGTTTTACTGGTATTTTATTTGAACATGCTCTGAGGGACTTGCGTTATTGATCTCATTGACACCAGTGCATAGGCGGGAAATAAGTCAAACGCACGCCCAACATTTCTACACGGTCATGTACATGTAAGCGCCCTTGAGGTGATTTCCCCACAAAAACGGCGCTATAAAAGTTATCCATTTATTATGATGTCATTAATATCGACCAGTAACTCAGTTTCTCGTCAAAATAACAACACAATATTGATTTGACATGGACTGAATTTAAGAACACAAATCAAGTAACATGTGTTAGCAGTCTTAACATAAAAAAAACAAATATTTCATCGAACCCTAGCAAATAATGGAAGGCTTGTTTGTTTCAAAGTTTTTGATAAATGAACTAAAATTTATTGGAAAATATATTTTGTTGTAAATACTTTATTTGGCTTCTTTGATTTCGTGGAATAACAATTTATCAAAACGTATTATTGGAAAACAGTTTTAGCGATATAATTTAATGTACTTAATCTAGTTCTGCGTAAAGAATATATAAAAAATGTTTTTTTCATGAAAAAAAAATGTTTTGAAGTAAAAACAATGACGCTTATCTTTGGATCATTTATTTAATTTTAATTTTTACAAAAAATTATTGGTTGTTGCTGTGTATACCGGTTAATTGAACTCCGACCTCCTCTCCATCCTTGGAGCATGTCTTCCAAGTTCTAACATGTCAGTGTCCCTTAGTGTACCGGTTGCACTGGGATAGGAGTACTTCTAGGTGGCACATTCTGTTCGAACCTCGTGAATGAAATGAAAATTTGTCAAAGTGGGAAAATTTAAACATTTTTCATCTTACATCTTCTTTTATTTTACCGGCTCCTGATTTAACCTGGCTAAAGTATTAGATTCACTTAATCGTGCCATGTCTTCCTCGGGCATTTCTGACATCTTTTCAATATCTTTTTTCCGTCTATCTGATTTACAATTTCAAACTTACAAAGCATTCCTTTCTTAGTCTTGTTATTTACGTTTACATTGGCCGTACATTGGTTGCAAATTTACACATTTGAAATACGATCGTAAATGGTTTTTGATTGCACACGCCTTAAATATCGCATTTTTATTACTTCATCAGGGTCGGTTTCAGAATCCTATTGTGGCTGGTAAAAGCCACCTGCCGGGCTTTACTGTTAATTCCAGACTAATTTGAAGCTGCCAGCCAGGAAACACCAGTTCTGATATATTAACAACCTTTTATAGCTGGAGATAAAACATGGGTTTGGCCAGTCATGCGACGGGTGTAAATGGTTACTGAACCCTTAAGAACGACGAACATAAATATTATTATTTGTACGACATCATGAAAAGAGACAAAGTTTCACGAATCAATCATATTATTTATATGTTCTTTGATTGAACCGGGTCATTGTAAATTAATTCATAAAAGAAAGTTTTGATATTCATTCATAAAAAGGAAAAAGGTATCCTACGGCTATTATCATCGTGTTCATTCTTTGAATGAAACAATTTATAAGGGTGAAATCTATTTTTGACCCAATTTATTTTTAGCGGCACGTGGATTTTCCGCTGTCCTTAAAAAAGATCTACCTATTCATATTTTCTTGTACGAAAGAATAAATCGATGAGCCAAACGAGTAAGCCTTTCAAAATAAAGGCTGAAGTACTTTTGTTTGATGAATAAAGCAACAAAAACTTTGCGAGCATTGAACTTTGGCGGGATGAAATTTGTGAAGCCTTTTCTACTTGGAATTTCTAGGTAAAGAAAACTTTTCTCAGCTCTAACTAACTACCCATCACGTCGTTTTTCCGCAGGGGTAGGCAGAGAAGAGGGACCACCATACAACTCTGTCTTAGAACACACTCCTTGCTTTATTCAGATTCATACATTGTCTCAAACATACTCTTCACATGGCATGAATAAAATATTTATAGTTATACACAAAACTATTACTATAAATATTTATAGTTTAGTAAAACTATAAATATTTATAGTTTTACCTCACATACGCCTCATTTTTACAGTTTTCAGTCTATTTTTATCCTTCCTCTGCCAGTTCCATGCCTCACTGCTATACATTAGGGTTGGTATAAGCATACCATTGTGGACTGCTAGCTTTGCTTCTTTCGTCAATTTTTCATTAGCGCCAACAGCGTTCAGTCCTCCATTAATGGAGTTTCTTGCATTAATTTATTTATAGTTTTTGTGTTCAATTTGTAAAACTCCATTCTTTTAAATTTATTATTCAGTTGAATTAAATTTAAAACTATTATTATTTAGTTCTGCTTGTTTTAGTTTTTCGTTTTTAAACGTCAAAAAATGTTAATTTAAATGGGTTTAGCGAGATTTTGTACCGAGTACTTTTAAACCCTAACTATTCCTCTATCCTTTCCATTCTTCAAGTTCCTGCATTTGCACATAATTTCTCAAAAATTGGGATGCCATGGTTTGACTGGCTCAGGGCACATGTAACTCTTGTGCGGTATTACAAAAAGGTACGAAAACACAATGAATTTAATATTTCCATTAGTTTCTTCAGGCGGAGTCTTTTCATATATGACCCTTGATTTTTTTACGATTTTATGTTTTCCAATATCTATAAAATTTTAATGGGTTCGCCAGACCAGGCGTGTCTTTTTCATGACGTCACGCGTGTGACCCTACCTGAACCCTATTAGGGCTACTGGTTGTAGGGAATGTTGAAAGCGTAAGACAAATAAAATAATGGGAAATAACGGGAATTAAACTAAGCCACAAAATATTAATCATTGAGTATAGTTTTTTTGCGGCACGTTCCAGAGTAGTAGATACTATTTCCTGGTGAAAGACCACCATTCAACTGTTCAATTCACCAGAGCAATTACAGGGTGGCTGCATAAATATCAAAATGCAAATCAATAATGCAATGACTAGAGGTATTTTCAACATAGAAAGTTAGTTTACTAACTCTATCTAATCTATCTAGTATCCAGGGCTTCAAACATTTTAATATTTATTTTCAAATTCATTGTTTATAACAACTGTTTTGCTTTTTTCTTGTTCTTTGCACGGTTTGTGAAATATTAATGTAACATAACATAATTTCAAGTTCGATTGTTTATACCATGTGAACACTACTATGGAAGTCTGTTCTACTTGAAGACTCCTGCCAGTGAGGCAACGATAACAAAAACTATTGTAATAATTGTTATAAAAAATATATACCAAGAAAACGAATACACCTTAATAGATTTCCTGTGTCAATGTACAATATACAAGCAATATTTTGTTGTTCATGTCTTAAAGCAGAGGTTATCATGATAGTAGTAAGAGTTTTTGTAAATATTTTCAGATTATTCGTAACCCGGGAATGTTTGTTTTTTTTTTTTTTTTTAAAGGAAAAAAAAAAAGATTCGTATTACATTTTAAGGGATGGGCTATATGGGATTGCACTAACCTCATCACTTTCATGAACAAATAATATTATTATTATTAACCATCATAGTATAAGGAAAATGAGTTTTCGTCTTACCTATCTATTTGAATATCACAAAATGTTTGACCATATCCCCCGCTACCAGAAAGCTGCTCCATTAGAACAAAGGGCGGTCATTACCAGAGTGCGTCACTGGCCGTATTAACTTTAAGTCACATAATGCTTTCATAAATAAATATAACTACGTACGGAGCTTGACCAGCGGTGGCGCGGGAAGTGCTCTCGACCAACGGCGACTCGTGACTCTTAAGCTATGTTATTTTTTATTTCAATTTTTTGTATGAAGATTTTTCAGCAATCCGTGCAGTGCACCGCCAAAACTGAAAAATTCTGAAAAACTTCATGCAAAATAAAATTATTTGAAAAAATAAAAATATATTTTCGGCTAAAGCAACATCAACAATATCCTATTTTTTCAATTTTAACACTCTAACACACTAAAAAGTCACGAGCCGCGCGCCACTGCTCTCGACCCGGGGGAGATTGTGTTTACGACACACCAAATAGTTTGACTAAGTTTTAGATTGTTTACTTTTTTATGTTGTATTTTGTAAAGATGATTGCCCTCGCTTCGTTGAACAGTAAACCTAGAACGATTCCAACTCCAAATCTAATATTTCTTCTTCTTCATCTCTCTCCCCTTTCCACTCTAACCACACCCCTATGAGGGATGCCTTAGTCCTACTTGCTCTGGATATTTGGGACCCTTGTGCAGTATTCACTTTAACAAAAATAGTAGCTGCTTTAAATTGTTGTATGTTTGCAGTATAATACGGTTATTTAGATTAAAACTTTAAGCGTTTTGCCTTCATGTAATGCTTGGATTTATAAATTCATTTTAAGGGTCGGCACCCAAAAATACACACTTTTTGACTTTCTAGTACAAGAAAAAGTATAAAGTATTTATATATTATTTCTATACGGGTAGTTATAAAAGTGTCTAAGGTTTCTAGTGAATACAATTCTTAAAAAGTTATATCTTTAATTCTTTATTAAATGCATACTAGAGTTTTAGGTAAAACTTAAAAAACGCCTTTGCTGGTTTTAAAACTGCACCTTTAACGGACATTTAAGAATGTTTTTCATAGAATTTAAAAGATAACAGTTAAAAAATTGTATTCACTGGAAACCTCAAAAAGTTTTCTAACTACCTATACAAAATATGCAGGCAAATCATTTTTAGTAATGCTTGTATTAGAAATCTACAGAGTAACGTTTAGCGTCATCAACAATAAACTACTCAAATTAACACGCATTAATCTTGGCTTTCTGGTTTTTTCTCCAATACTTATGTCAATTTATTATTTTTTATAGTTTTTTGTATTCTAAATTCTCTTTGAAAATAATTATTTTTCAAATAAAATATAACCAAAAATATTTCAAACTGTGCTCTTTTCAATTTCCTCATCATAAAAAGTAAAACAGTATGGAAATAGTCTCCTCATTTGAACAAGAAAAAAACTTAGTTGTAAAACAGTGATGGCATCATAACTACAAAACAGGAACGTGTAACTCCCAAACGGTTAGTTCTAGCGTAACGCAACTTATTGCAGTTCATAAGATAATTATCATTTTGAGCTATTAATCTATGATAATATTTAAATTATTTTTTTTTTTTTTTAAAGAAAGACAAACATTCCCAGGTTACGAATAACCTGACAATATTTGAAAAACTCCTACTACTATCATAATAAGCGGAAGATGTTGCTTGTGCAATTGTGGTAGATACTCTAAGTATCGCCCCGGTGAAAGTCGACCATTCAGAATCGAAAAGTTGCTTGAAATGGCTTTAGCCGTGTTTCGTGACCAGATCTGAATAGCCAGGTACTTCCCAACCTTCCATTTCTCTATCTCCCCTCCCCACTACTTTTGGCCTCACAATATACCACGATTAGGTATACCATAGTCTCACTGGCTCCAGACGGTTGGAAGCAGTTGGAACTTTAGTGTGGTATGCACTATAATTTATTTATTTTTAATTAAAAAAAATGATGGAGGACTTAGCCAGGAGACGAATTAAACCCACGACGCCCGGGTAGGAATCCGATGCGTTTGTTTACTCAGCTACCGACCGGTCCAAATATTACTGTATTTGTTTCGTATTTAAATTATATTTTTCAAACACAGTCGGTTAGTGTGATTATTAAATTAGACTTCTTAACTTTTGTGGATATTTTCCATTCCTGTCATTATCTAAAGGTAAATGTTCGTTACCTGTCCACGTGCTGACCCTCACTTCGCTCGAACGATGAGCGAACCCTTAAAATTCCCGCCCACCACTTTAAATCATTTCTACACTCCTTCAAAGCGCAAGAATCACGCATTTGGAGCGAGCTGCCCTCTACAATAGTAAGTGGAAGCTGTTACAAAGAGAACTATAGCTACCTTAATTAACAATTCTCGTAATATTGAAAGGGAATATCTGGGTCACGTGTCATACGGTGATTATAAACTGCGTTATTTTTGTAAATTCAACCAAAAATACAAATAAAAAATCAAGTTTGTTATTTTTTATGAACACAATGATAATAAATATCTCATGTACGAGCATATACTTATATGTCAACTCAGCCGTCCCGAGGCGTTGATTGTCTATTAGGTCGCTAAATCAAAATAAAATCACGCCACAAAAACCGATCGCAATTTAGTGCTTATATTAGATATATTATTTGAATAATCAATTTTCGATTTCCACAAATATTTTATATTTTAATGATAACATTGTCTAAAAACACAAAATACTTGATAAAATGACAACAACCAATCAATGATTAGTATTGAAAATCATCAACTAGTAGGAATTCAATATAAGCTTAAATCAGTCATTTCTATTTTGGATTTTGACAAACAATATTTTCGATTATTTAATTCAATAATCTAACACGATAAGGTTCATTAATTAAATTTATTTCATGCCAAATTTTTGCATTGAAATATTTATTTTTATTCAATTAAAAAGCATTATGTAAATATTGAAACGAGATAAAGTTTATAGTTAGTTCTGAAAATAATTTGGAGCCATACGAACCAAAAGGTTTTTGCAAAAAAGGTACAACCGCGAGCAATAACCATTGTTTCGATAGCCTCCAACGACAGGATTCATATTACTGCGACGCCTTTACTTGGCATGTAGCATGGATGGAAGATAAGCGAACCCAAAGCTGCTTCTTTATGTTAGGCCTATAGTCTGAATGGGGTGTTGCATAAATGGACTGAATACCTAATCTAAAGCGAGTACCGTACCCATGGGTTTAAGAAACTAGAAGGAGACAGCAGGAGGCTGATGTTTAATTTATAGAGAAGGTCAACTTTCTTGAAATTTATGAAAAAATGTTAACTTTGAGCTTATATTTTTGTAGAGTTATCTATTACAACGCTACAACGAAGATTTTTGTTGTGTGACCCAAAAATGTATAATTTTTTTTAATATTTGTGAATTAAGTAGCATTCTAACTTTTTATTATTAGAGTGAAATGTATATTTTAATATGAGAGATTTAAGATAGTTAAATTCCAAGGTTATACCGTTTGTACATTAAAAAACTAGTTTTATCAATTAAAGACCTATCAAATAACTTTGTTGAATATTGTCGTAAATTTGTCAAATCGTAAAACGAAAAGTTTCTGCGTGGTAAAATTCCGAATAGTGTTTATTTAAAAAGTTCAAATTACAACTGATGCATTGTACCTTTAAACGTAAAGAAGTATATTTTTTAATGATTTACCGGTTAGTAGATGAGTAGATAAAAGCGTCGGATTCCCACCCTAGCGTTGTGAGGTCAATTCCTTTGCTAGCTAAGTCCTCCATCATTTCACAAGCAACATCAAATATTGTGAGGTTTTTCGTAACCCGGAAACGTTTGTTTTTTTTTTTTTTAAATAATGGTCTTCAAAAATCATCATCCAATTAAACTACAATTGATAAGTTTGGCAACAGCTTTTACCAACTATTTATCTCGTTTGATAGTGTTTTTTTTAATAGGATTATCGGACTTTAACTGGGTTAATTTTGCTAATCGTAACATAATCACGTAATGAAATCGATGGAGAAAAGTTATTTTCACAGAATAAAAAAAGATTAGTTACTTTAATTCAGTATTATTTATTAAACTAACTCCACTCTTAAAAATGGCCAGCAAAAGTAAGCCATATAGAAGCTTATTTAAAATATACATGTATAACAAAAATAAGGTTAGTAAGTGTGCTATAGGTTTGTGTTATTTATCGCTTTTATTGGAAAATGCAAACTGAAGCTGAAAGAAGTGGAGAAGGAGAAGGAAAAGAGAAGAAGATAGTGATTATTAGATGATATTCCGATCAAGTCACTTAACAAAAGCTAAAGCCATTATTTTCATTTTTCAACTTTTCGTTTCTGGATTCTTCATTTTTGTTTTTGTAATATATTTTTTTTATTTATCACTGAACATTTTCCCATTCAAAAATACGTCCGAAGAGCAAAACATTTATCACACTTAAAAATTATGACCGGTTAGTAGCCGAGTTGACAAATGTACCGGGTTCCCACTCAGATGTCATGGGGTCAATTCCTCAGCTAGCCAAATCCTTCATCATTGCACAAGCAACATTATCCGCTTATTGTAATGGCAGTAGGATTTTCCCAGATATTTTTGGGGTATTTGTAACCCGAGAATATAAAAAAAAAATAAGAATAATGTAAACCAAGTAAAGTTTTTAGAGTTTTTATGTGGTTGATTGCACGGTAGGTAAAACGCTAGTCTAGCAGTGATGCGGATTAAATTCAACACTTTCAGCGGGTAATGGACTTACTCCCCTTTCAAAAAACTTGAATTGGATTTAGCCGTGTTTGGTAACCAAATCTGAATAGTCAAGTACTTCCCAACATTCTTCTTCTCCATCACCTTCTCCTCTCCCCTACCTTCAACCTCACAACATACTTCAATGCCATAGTTCACCGACAAAAAAAACAAAAGTCATGCTCGGTGAAAAGTCTATAAAAAACTTTAAGGTAACACTTCTTTCAAAAAAACTTTATCCATAATCTAAATTATTATAATGATAAACTTGTCAATTTCGTCCAGCAAAGCCCAGTCACCCCGTAGTTAGGCGGGCCCGAGCCGCGTGGTCTCCGTTTAATTGATGCAATAATTGAAATCGTGGAAATGCGTCGGGCCTAAATCTCCTCAGTAAGGGGGGAGCTAATTGGGCGTTAAAAATAATTGCTACACCTTTTTCAATTTAGCCGCAGTGGCTGTGCTGCCGCCTAACGATTAAAAAATGATGTTAATAAACGTAAATAAAGAAAGCTGAAATTGCGGAAACCCATAACCAGGGTCGTGTTGAGCAGGGGTCGCGAGTCTTTGTTTATTTCTGGTGAAGTTACTTTTTTGAAATTGAAGCCTTTATCTGAAAGGGGTAAAATATTTTACCCTTTTTGATTTTGGAGTCAATAAGCAATTTTTTTTACGTACGGATTTATCGAGAAGGATTTATCGTACGGATTTCTCAGAGGTAGGCAGAGAAGGTGGATCACCACACAACTTAGTCTTGGCACACTTTCCTTGCATTATTCAAATTTATGTACAGTCTTATATATACATCCGTAATTTTGATACTTAATGTGATATGACTTAAGTATTTCATTCAGTTGATTCTGCTAAAACTTTTGATATTGACAGTAAATTTACCAAAAATTTTGGTCTGGTTTATGACAGTTGAGGAAACAGACGTTAGGTAATAAGTATATACGGGTTAACATTTTTTTCTGTTCAGTTGGGACCTTCGTACTTTTGGATATAGCAAGTACTAGGGCCAAAAAAAAGTTGGTTCGTGGGTAAGTTTCTCTTTTGCCTTCCGCGTCCATATACGAGTATGTAGTTTTTGTAAAGTTTGATCTGGAACTTTATTTGACATTATATTAAAATCATATTGAAAAACAGTAAGCGACTAACTTAATTTTATGTAGAGTTTTTCAATGCTTAAAATGTGATTGCCGGACTGCAACAACTGTCTAAACGCACTATTAGATTTCTTTTAAAAAAAAAACATGTTTTCTGGGTGGTTTATTCCCCTCGTTGTACGGTTTCTCTAGCTTAATGATCTACACATCTGAATTTGAGGCAGGGGATAACGGGTTAGATTCATGTCACGACGCGATAAAAATATGCATTGAGATATATATTCTACGTATTACCAATCTCGATATGATAGTTTCCACTTAATTCTATCCGAGGTTTGGTGAAATGCATCTTTTTGTCCGTCTCAACAGACATGAGTACGAGTAACGTACTATACACTGTGTACTCTCTTTTCACAGCAGGTAAACAAGTTCTGTAGTTTTATTCAGCGCCTCTTAAGAGTATGGTTTTCATGAAAAACAAAAACGAAACTTACGAAAAATTTAGCACCATTGGTACTGTCTTGTTTTACGTTTCACCCGCGTATGAAAAGGATAGCCATTCAAAGAATATGTGTGTACGGATGAGATAGCTATACGAACGTTCTACGCTACTGTTATAAGTGGGTATCGTGCGACTATCCGTGGTTGTCTTCCACACACTTATGTATTTCGGCATTCGCTATCTCACAACGTTCAAGTACCTTTAAACCTTGTGAATATTTGTATTTATTGAATTGAAATAATAAGTGATTTGTGGGTAATTATGAATGGAAAGAAACTCCATGAGATATGATTTTTGCTCCCAAATGATTTTTACACCTGTCTCAGAAAGAAGCCTATAGCGACGCGTTTGTGACAGCTGGTGACAACAAGGAGCGCAGAGGTGAACGAATGTTTTTGAGATACTAAATGCAGTAAATCTCAGCTATTTCTCACGGACTCGCTTTAGTGCATTCACGCGCGTTGTCTCAGTAACGTATCTACATTATTTAATTCATCTAAGTATACAAAGGAGCTCTTTGGAGGAGTTTGACAACTCAATTCCTGGTCCGTCTTTTGCTCTACTACCAGTTTTGAATGCTAGTTCATATTTTATAAATAATTATTGATATAATATTTTGAACTTCCTGTAACCAAATATTATATTTTATAAACAAGCCGCCTTAGTTTCGAATTAAAATATGTTCAGTGAAAAGTTGTATATTGTAGTATTGGCTTGAGGTAACAAATATTTTTTTAAATTTAGACCAGTGCTGGATGTATTCTACTATCTTCTTCAGTTTTTATAATGGTGTCACAAACATACGCCACAAATATTGTTTGTAATTCCAGGTAACACTTGCATAACACATTTTACGATAAAGAAATTAAAAAAAAAAAACAAAAATTTTGATGCCGAAGGTAATTAGTTGGCGATCACTGCAGTACTAAGTGTTGAACCTAAACGCTGGCAAGCAAATAATAGAAACGCAAGCAAAATCTGGCCAACCGGCAGAGCTAAAATAAAAGGAAAACCGTTGTTCTGGCGCGGCTTCGAACGCTGTTAAAATCTTGGTTAACTTGTAAGAACTTTGCTTTTAAGAGAACACTTGCATTTGTTCAGGTTTTATTGTAAATATTCTATTAAGCTGCGATAAAATACGTAAGCCTTTATTCGACGTATTTATCATCCCACTGTTAGGCGGAAACTGAAACAAAAACGGCGTTGCTCGAAAGACGGGACAAAAAAAATAATGTTTATCGCACCGAGTATAGAAGGAGCATATGGTCGATTTTACTGTACTAGGCCTAAAAAGGTGTTTTACCCGAGGTGTGTATTTTGCCAACATACTTAAAAATTACTATAATTTATTTATTTTTCGAAAGAATCTCTCGGGAGGTAACTGATTCATCGTATAAAAATACACACTAATTTTATTGCTGAAAAACGATTGGTAAATTTTACAAATCATTTTAACAGTAATATTACGAACGGTAAGGATAAGATTTTTAAGCAATAAATTAGTAATTTTTAATAAAAATCATTTGTTATATATACATTTTCGCTGGAAAAACGTTGTTTTTCATCTCGTAAGTGCTCTTAAATAAATGCTTTTGTAAGTAGGTATGCCTTATTTACTTAAATTAAATTTTAGTGATAAGGAATCAATGTAGGCTGCTTTGAAAATAGTACTGTGGCAAAACCTATGTTAATTGTATCGGATTTGAAACATGGAACTATTTTCATTAGACAAAGCCCAACCTTACCATGTAAAATGCTTCATTTCATCCTTCTTGCTTAAGGTTTTATTTACGAAAGTTGCAAAGGTACTCACTTCAAATATAAAAAGAATGTGAAAGCTGAAACACTAACAAAAAGCAAACTTTTAAGTAACTTCAAAAGAAAGGCTTTTATTAGTTTTTGCTGAAAGAGCAATTCAATATTAAGGATAAATATAAGTTGGCGAAAGAGTAAAGAATGTCCGTGGAAGATATGATTTGTGGTTTTATCAAATGCTTTAGGTTGGTAATATAAGAAGTCAAAATGACGGAAATGGATTAGGTAGATCATAAAAGCATTTGGATGTAATGAGGAGTGTTTCCTGAAATTCCGGGAACTTGTCTTACAAAAGACACTGTCCAGAGATTTAGTAACGTAGGCGTACAACGAAAATATTTAATATTAAACGCCTGGGTTGTCAGCCATGAAATCAAATAGACGTGTGGCGTTTCATCCCCTATTTATACCCTTGTGGGGGTAGTTACGCGGTAGTACGCTGGTTAGATATTTAGATTAATATTTTACCCTCGCAGCGCCCTATCGGTGATTTTTCACAAAAACGGCGCTACACAAGTTCAACATATTATTTTTATTAATGCCAACAATACAAATATTTGTTTGTTTTTTCGTTGAAAACTGTTCAAACAATTTTTCTCAAATTATATAATAATATATTATTTATATTTGTATTACGTATGTGCTGTTCTTTCTTTGAGGATTTTTTTTTCATTGCGCGGTATGTATTTAATGTATTTGGACAATGGTCCGTTATTATAAAAATAAAATAATAATAAATTAAATGAACTAATTATCCAAATTTTTACTTTATTCCACTATTGTTTTATTAAGACCAGACCGGTTTCTCCTTATGACAGGCATCTTCAGACTGATCCGTCTCTGGCTCCCGTATGAAGATGTCCCTTATAAAGTAAGACCGGTCAGTAGTGGAAAAAAGTTTTAAAAAAATAATATTATTAAATCATTTAAATGAAGTTCCACCACGACTTAACACTTTCAAAATTAGAAATAATATAATAATAATTATAAATAGTAATAATTTTTTTCCGAACTTTTCGTGAAAGAAGTGTACGAATATGTTTATGATATAGTTTGGATCCGTAAACGTTTAAATAAGAAAAACTTTCAAAATAATTACGCAAGCCTTTGAAATAGCGGACCATGTCTACTAACATAGCTGTTGATATAAAACGGTACAAAATAACGACGTAATCGCTGAAAACTATCGGGAAACTAAATAAACGAAAAACCGAAATTAGCTGGTGTGGCCTATCAAAGGGTTAATTCAAGGTCCGAGACTTTTTCGTAATTCCTATCGAGGTGAGTAACTATTTAACCCCTGCGTGACGGCATCCCGACTCCGGGCGGAAGTTCAGTCTAAGCCACACCTAAAACTAAAACAAAAGTTAAGCCGCAGGTAACTTTCGACTTAATTGAAGCATACATCAACATCGCTCGGCGTATTGTACGGCACTCGGTATGGGTTTAGTGTGTACCGGTTTGACTGCGGCGAATGCACTCACCCGATGGTAAAATAATAAGACAAATAGAAGTTTGCCAGTGGTCACGTTTACTAACCGCACACTATTATATACTATTATATTATTTACTATTTTTTTTAATATAAAAATAAGGTATTCGTAAAAAGCATTTACTTTGTGGTTTGCCATTTTTATAAATAAAACAGATAAACTTTGTTTAAAACCACTTTTATCTTCAATATTTTGACGACCGGTTTTGGAAGCACCCTTCCATCTTCAGGACAATATTAAAATTTTATCATTGTTTTGTTATTAAAATATAAATTAATTAAGGTATTGAAAATAAAAGTGGTTTTAAACAAAGTTTATTTGTTTTATTTATAAAAATAAGGTAGTGGTTAATATTTCAGATTATTTTTTCATTCGCCATTCTAAGGATATCCCTATATCGGACGAACATCTATTCTATCACTTTCTAATTTGAATGTTGTCTCTTATGAAGGTGATATTGAGAGATTATTTTAGTCTATCGGATAATTTGTTATTAGTTTTTGTAAAAAAATATTTACTTTTTATTTTTTGTAGTGAATACCGCAAAAGAAACCTTACTTTCTGGAACCAGTGAGACTATGGCATTCCTTATTGGGGCATTTTGTAATACTAAGGGTAGTGAGGAAGGGATGAAATGGAGAAGAGAAAGGTTGAAAAGTACCTGGCTGTACAAATCTGGTCACCAAACAGGGTTAAAGTCATTTAGAGCAACGTTTTGTTTCTAAATGGTGGACCTTCACCACGGCTGTACTTGTAAAATCTATCACTCTATTTATCGAAATTGATACTTACAAATTAAAATTTATTTTCCTCCGCCAGTAGGGTGAAGCCGATCAACCTCCGATAGGAGATGTAAATAATAGAATAAAAAGAAGAAACCTCTCGCAATTTTATCAAACTCTATCGGGATGTTATTTTGGAGTAGCATTGGCTGGTCTATGAGGGTTTTTTTGACGTTATTTTTATACAGGATAACCAAATTGCCAGGAGTTTGTAAGGCTACTAATAATTCATGAGGTGATAAAACTGACAAATACGACGTCGCCTCTCGTAAGGTGTCTCATTATAAAATATTTTCCAATGCACAATCAAAATAGTACATCAATTCGTGGAATTGTTCCGGTATTGTTAGAAGATAAATGATTTTCAATTGATAAACTCACCACACAATACCTTAAATAATTTGCATAACTATTCAACAAGCCAAGTTTTCAGTACATGCATTAATATTCTAAATGCTTTAGAGCCTGGTGTTAAATTAAGCGCATTAAAAGGCGGTTGCTTAAAACATAGTAATTTTGTTTGCGTGTTATTCTGATGGGCCTGAAACCATCGACAGTTTGCGTGGGTTTCAAAAACTGCGATTAGCTGGCCATGAAGAATGAAGGCCGAAGGGCAGGATAACATAAAGCATGACCAAGTAGGTGCCCTAGTGATATTGATCTAGGAATAGACCAAAGAGGAGAGTTGAAATGAGTGCGTGGAAGAAGATTGGACCAAGATGGGAAGGTCTGAGGATTGGAGACGAATTTCTAGGATCGGAGCTGGTAGAGAACGTTTGAGAAAAAAATCCACCTTGGTATGTAGCACCAGGATGATGATTTGTTTACTGATTACTCATTAATTGATTGCCAGAGGTAGGCAAAGATGATGGACCAGTTGTCTATGATAGTGTGTATGCTAATGCTTCTGTCTAGGTGCTTTGTAGTTGCAATTTATTTTTTGTACGCTTCTTAGTGTTTTCGAGTTTTGCTTGAGAAAGGTGGAATTCGTAACATTATTAAGCAAAAGTGAACTTGTCTGAAAATGTGATGGACGGTGTCAACAATGTAGGATATTTAGTTGAGTATTAATGTTTGCTTCAGTGAAACCTATAATCTTACAAAAGTGTTGACTTTTACTGTTGCAACTTAGATGTCAGAGTAAAAAATAATATTGCTAAACGCCCTTGATATAACAAACAATTATATATCGGTACATACTCTTTGCTCCATGCATATTTATACACACTTATTATTTGCGATGATGATGTATTATCAGACTTTTAGAATTAAGGATATCAGTAACTATTAGTTTTCTTGCTGAGGTCTTGTCGAATTTGCCTTGACCTTTATTTGGGTAGTGGGATCCACACATTCCATAAAATTGCTAATACATTAAAAAAAATACCGAAATAATAGATCGGCTGAAAAATGCATAATATAAAAGAATGAATAATAAAAATGCTGTAGTTGGTGCTAACATCTTGTTCCAGTATTCTTGGTTGTAGATGATGTCTGGATTACATTCTACATTATGTTAATATTATATCTCTGCCACCCTCCTTCATTCTTCTCAAGAGTAATAAACATCGATGTTAACAATCGCGCTTCTTAAGTTGAAAACACGTGAAGCAAGGAGTGTTTCGGCCAGTGAACTGAGGCTTTTGTAAATACGTTATTGTTCGGCAAAAAACACTTGAAAATGATAAGAGATGGATAAAACTAGATTATATGCCGTGGAAATACGATTGGGGGAAGAATGAAATGAATGAAAAGGACTTCAAAGCAAGCATTAAAGTTAATGTGAGAATAATCAAATTCAAATGGTTTTGTTACCTAGAACGTAACATCCGCGGGGTTCGGAGTAACACGGAGTTAGCTAAAAGTAAGCCTAATCGAAAATTCATTACAGAATTCCCCGGCAGATAGTAAGCTCCTTAGCTTTTAACTCAGAGCATGCAGGTTCAAAGTCTGACAAATATTTGCGTTTTAAGTTTTTATTATTCCAGTTGTATTAGCGAATAATACATGTACAAAAATATTTTAAAGGAACGAAAACTAAAACGACTTATCCTCTGGAATGCCAGATTCTCGCAAGGTACAACTTCCGTCGTACCTTGCTGACTAATTTCGTGTTAAAAAAAATGTTTTTTGCTAATTATACTCAGATAATGTATTAATGTATTTTTTCAAATATTTTTTGTAAACGAAATAAGTGTTTTATTTGGAACAGCTACTTATATTCGGAGAATTGGTTATTTCTCATTATATTTTCATTTTATTATATTTATGTGTAGCTGAACAAAATTTCCTTTCAAATAAAAATAAAATTGCATGAGGTTTTCCTGTACATACAAACCGTAATGTTACTTTAAAGATAAATTTTTTTCAGGCAAATGGAAGATATAAGAAAAATTCTTATGTTTATTACTCGACTTGTACTGTATTTAACGCAATGCAAAATATCTCTATTTTATTGATTATTTATTGACAGGCGATTAGATACAGTTCACTCAAATATGCGAACAACTTATTTTAAATAATAAAACTCCTGAAAAGATAGTAATGAATTCCCAGCGCGTATAGGCACCGCTAACACACTAAAAGTCAAGGGGTTGTCAGAACCAAAATCTTACATGCCAATTAATTTCATCTTTCAAATTAATTGTTTGCTTTACTCATAGCACCTGCATTTTTATTTTATTGTTTTGGTGTTGCCTACTTGGTAAATGTTTAACGTAAGTCTGGCAATTTATTTATTTCATAAATAATACTATAATTTATTGTAGTGCAAATACGCGTGACTAGATAACCGTCCATTTATTCAGTTGCTTCGTCTATGATTATATCCGAGATAAATGGGCTGAATTGGGGCGTTAGAGAATTTTAAAGTTGTTCACGAAAACTGTTACAACGATACTGTTTTGAGAGCCATATTATAATAAAGGTACGTGATTATATCTATGTAACCTAATTCAAGTATTAAATATATACTCAATTTTTGAAACTATGATTTTTATGCAGATGTTTCTCTGTATGTCAATCACTTGTTTTATGCGAATATCTCAAAAGAGTCCTAACTGCTCCCGAGGAGATTAAAAACCGACGGTAAAATAGAATGTCACGTAAAACAATTAAAAAAAAAAGGGAATTTATTTTAATTATTGTCTCACCAAACAAGAGTCAGTACTCGGATCCAGTGGGACTATGACATCCCCAATCGGGATATGTTGTGAGACTGAATGAAGTGGAAAAAGAAAAGAGATGGGGGAAAAGTAAAGGCGAAAAGTATCTGGCTATTCAGATTTAGTCATCATACACGGCTAAAGCCATTTCAAGCCACGTTTCGATTCCAAATGGTGTATTTTACCAGTGCTATACCGAGGAACGTGCCGCAAATATGCTATATTATATTTGGTATTAAAGTACAAGTGAGATAACATAATTTGATTGTTTTGTAAAAAATTTGCGCACGCCGGAATTTGTACCCGTGACTTCTAAACTCGTAGCTTAGCATCCTAATAAATTAATTACTAGTCAGTCGTCAATTGATCCAATTTGTTGATTACTGCGCTATGGAGGCTATATTCATCTTGTTGTCATATCTTTGGGAAGGACGCGGATATTGACAATCATTTTGAAACTATCAGTTTCTTTTGAGTATGGAGGAGAGAGACATATCCCGACTCATTTTCTTGTCTTTCCCTGCTACAAAAATTCTACATTTTCTCTCCATTCAAGTGTTCCACTATCCAACATTCCAACCAGAATTATTAATTTGCTAAATAGTTTCACAAAGTATTTGAATATTCGTCTTTGTCACATTGTTTCGCTTACTGATTACCCTGTATTTAGCTGTGTTTGATTTTTACAGAAACTGTTAACTTATATTTAGGGCTTTCTGAAAATAAAGCAATGCTGATTTTAATAATACCAAACTTTTAAATTTATTCCACTATTTTTTTTATTTAAGATACGGCCGGTTTCACCTTATGACGGGCATTTTCAGACTGAAGATGCCCGTCATAAGGTGAAACCAATCAAGTCTTAAATAAATAGTGGAATAAAGTTTAAAAATTGTTTTATTAAAATAATTAAAATAGAGTTCCACCACGAATTAACAGTTTCCAAATTATAAATAAAGCAATGCTATGCACGTGTAAAGGTTATTTTAAAGATTTCCACCGTTGGAAAACACTAATCTGAATTATAGTTTTTTTTTAAATAGCTACTCCTGTTCTTGCCTCACTAGGTATTTACGTTGTGGTAAATCTTTTAAAGAAATCGGAGTGAAATATATATATTTTTTTAAATCAGTCAATTGAATTAAACAGTAGGAAAAAAAATATCATTTATCACTATTATTTTCCATTATTTATCTTTATTTATCCGGAATGATAGATACTCTCAGTATTGCCCCCGTGAAAGACCATAATTTAAAATTGAAACGTTGCTTTGAAATGGTTTTAACCGTGTTTATTGAGCAGGTCTAAATAGTCAGGTACTTCCAAATCTTCCTCTTCCCCGTTTCCTTTCCCTCCCGCTCCCTTCAACCTCACAACATACCCTAATTCAAAATTCCATAGTCTCACTAGCTTTGGGCAGTTGAGACTTGTTGTGTGGTGTTAGATAAAAATAAATTTAATTTGCTCACTTAATGTATTAATCTAAATTAAATATTTGTTTTTATTATCTAGAAGAAACTGGTATTGAAAAACTGTCGAAAAATAATCAAAGGTTCCTTCGTTGAAAAAACTGGTCGTTAACAGTTCTGTATAAACTTTACCAAAGGTCAGTGCTGCAAGGTGTATTTTTTACCGAACAAAGGTGTTTTAAAAGGGTTGCCACACCTGTAAAAACAGGGGTGCACTTTGCTTTCACAACATACACTCCCTTGCGCCATTGTGTTAGGGGAATGTGAATACATGTAAAATAGGCAAGCAAGTCATTATTTAATGTATTCAGTTTTCCCATTAGTGAATAATAAATGTATCAGTTTAAGTTTGATTTGGAATAAAGTTTATTTTTGATACGTCAATTAAGTCAGTCTTTTTCAATCTTACTGAATACTTGAAAAATATTGGAAAAAATTAAGGACACCAGTTAAAAAAAACTGCATTAGCTTCAGAAACAACGTTTATTGAAACAAGGAAGATGTGCAAAATTCATGACGCCAGAGCTCACTGTTTGGGAGATTTTTCTGTATTTGTTCTATACAGTTTGGAATGTGCATGCGTGCCTACTATTAAATTCTAATTGCGTTTTAATTCTAATTTTTAAATCAAGAATTTGACTAGTTGTATCATTTAACATTTCATTCTTATTTTTTTCAAATTATTTTCAAGCTTATTGTGTACAACTTTTTTATGTTTTTATTTTTTATATTTTTTATTAAAATAAAATAAAAACCTTAAGTGATTATGAAATAATAACTTTTTATAAGACTAAAGATTTTATTTTAATTTTTTCGCTCAGCTTATGCATCATCAGTGTACAATTTTTTTAATGTTATTATTTTATGGATGTCAATTGTTTGGCCTTCTAAATGCATTGTCAGACTTAAAAAAAAACTCTCGTCATCTTTATAGGCCCGGTATACACGTTCAGTTTTTGTTTAACGCGGCACCTCTAAAACAGTGCGGATTTTATGGGCGGCACCGCAAAACTGCCGGAGGCGTGTGTGCAGCATCACATCTAAAGTACAGCATCCCACGCTGTAGCGGCAGCGCCGCCGCGGTCAAACCAGACGCCTGTACCGAGGCTTAACCTTTCAATTGCATTACATTCCTGAATGACATCCTCCTCTTCCCTAATACGAGCGTAAAAAAGAGTTCAGTTGAAAGAATGCTACAATATTGTTTCAAAGGGGAACATTTTGGAATAAAAAATAGGGCACGTGTCATTATGAGAAATTATTCATAGTTTTTGGTAGACACGAATACTTTAAAAAAACTAATTTATATTTAAAGGGATATTAATCAAAATATTAAAAAATGCGGGAATAAAACACTTTTTTAGAAGTGGAAAGTATGCATTAAGTAGAAAATAGTGTCGATACTTCTCGAGCCCAGATAATTATTTTCAGGTCACAACGTCACGTTTCTGTCGCTAGGATCAAGAAGCTTTAGCATAATAAAATAACTTTTAAAAATAAATTTCGATAAAAGAATGTTAAAACTTGCGCAAACCTTTTAGTTACTATTAAAATAATTTATGCGCAAGGAAGAACGAAATGAGTCGATAAACATAAATGTTCAGGAGAGCTAAAAGAAAATTTAGGAATTTTGTCCTTTTTTATGAAATCACGTCATATGTCATAATATTTCCTTTTTTTAAATGATAGTTCATTATTTTAATTTCTGACTCATCTCTCTCTTTGCTTAATATATATTTAAGTTTAAATTCTGCGTACATAACTAAGAATTGCTATTTTTACTTCCTTTCGCACATAGATTTCACTTACTAAGCGACAAACAAAAAAGCTTTGGTAATAAATCTTATTTTTTTTATTTTAATAGTTGATATTTTCACATTTGGACTTTTATGGACAGCATAATCAACATTGTTCTTTTATGGACAGCAAAATCAACTTATTAATTACAAAATACTACAAATGAAGTAATTACATTATTCAGCGCATGCATCTTCTTTCAAATCACGTCTCCATATAATAAGCATTTGAGTACTAATTTAATAAGGCAAATGCTCAAATAACTCAGAGTTGGAGTAATCAGAAATATTATTATTTTTTTATATTTTTAAATAATATCAATCCGATTTTTGGCTGAAAAAAATTCAATAAATAATAACAATACTCTTCAATGAAAGCAAGAGATCGATTAAAAATGTGGGTTTTTAATAAAGCCCCAATGGTTGAATTGGTTATAGCGTTACTTCCGGATACAGTAGAGGATCCGAGTTCGAGTCTCGGTTGTGACCATTGTCTTTTTATTTACTGGCTGTTTCTGTTTCATATTTGTGTTGTTGATTAGTTTTGTATTATTTAAACACTAAAAAAACTAGCGTTAATGATTTAAAATTAATTCTAAATTTAATATTATTATTTGTTCGAAAATAACATCTAATTTTAATAATGAAATTTAAAAATAATTAAAATGCACGCACATTAAGATTTTCAAACTGATAATGAACTTTCTTCCACATTTACCCCGTAGCAGAGCGATAAGCTCCTTAGTTTCGGATCCAGAGGTCACGGGTTCGTGATGTTTTGGTAACAAAGATCTGAATAGCCAGGTTCTTCCCAATCCACGTTTTCTACATCCCTCTCTCCTCCATTTCCTTAAGAATCACAACGTACCCTTAATTGGGGAAACCAAAGTCCCACTGGCTCCGACCACTTCGCTCTGTTGCGTGGTATCACAAAAATAGTTCTATGCAGGTTGCAAGATTTAAAAAACATAAAAGATCCGTAAAATTAAGACATTTTCGTGTTTTGTGTGGATAGATCAATGAATATCTCCTACTGAATGAAGAAGTTATTTGGATATTTTAGAAATATAAAAACCTCGGACGTAATTTATTATTAGCAC
Source organism: Drusus annulatus (assembly GCA_022651775.1). Lineage (NCBI taxonomy): Eukaryota > Metazoa > Arthropoda > Insecta > Trichoptera > Limnephilidae > Drusus > Drusus annulatus. Next base: position 671,588 of record JAGWCC010000419.1, on the reverse strand, counting down.
TTCATTCAACGATGAATAATTGGATGAATATATTATTACAGCGTCAATTATCCATAATTCTCCGAAACTGTTAATATCATCTACTTACGGATTAGTACCTACTCCGCATTATGATCATTTGAGCAGTCAATTATCGGTGTATTTAATCGAACAGAAGATAAGTGCTTTATGGTCATTTGAATAAATTATTAGTATAATAATTTATTGGTGGGTGATTTTTGTATAAAATATATTAAATTATTCTCCCATTGGTTAGACGCAATGCTTAAATTGGAGTGGTAATCAATACCTACTAGCTTGATATAACATAAAAAAAACTCTTTAAATGAAGAAAACTAATGCAATATACGAGTGTATATTTTTCAGTAATCCCATAACTTTTAAATAATAAACTTGTTTGGACCAAATGGTACAAATCTTATGGAATTAACATTAAAGGTATTTTTATATTTAAACTGGACAGAAAATCTAATTCACATCTCCTTCATCATTAAAATAAATAAAAACAATTCAACCATGTTTGTTTCTATTTTTTTGAAAAACTCTAAAACCATGATTCCTCTCTTGTGATTTTAATACAGTCCTGTTTATATTCATTTATGGTTTCTTTTGTTTCTTAATTATTCTAAGGACTCTTTTTACGAATCTTAACATAAACTGATGATTTAATGTATTTGCTCCATGTGAAAAACGTACTCAATGCGGTTTTTAAATGATTTCAGCTCCGATGAATATTACTTTGTTTGTCATTAATAATATTTCCATTTCAAACAAACCCAATGTTTTTTTTAAATATTTCACATAGCATTAAAAGGTTTATTTTCCAAAACAGCTCAGTTTTGCAATCACTAAAGCTCATTAAATAAGCATCTTAAATTTTCGCGAAAATGTTTAGCTTACGCAAAGTTTATTACTTGAACAAAAAACCGCAATTCACAACATAAATGATAAAATGTAAAAATATCAGTAGATCTCATCAAAAAACATATCGAGAAAACTTCCTGTAAACTGCCGTATAAAACACATTTTGTGAAAATGATAGACGCATTAAAAATTCATAACGAACCGCAATGGCTACCGACAAGAAGCGATGGAACGGTTTTCAGGAGCTAAAAATAATCACGCATTGCTTCATATTTAATCAAACGTAATTCAGCGCTCCCGTACGGTCAGCGTTGGGAAATGTAGCGTTTAAGACCATGTTAATCCCAGTTTTCCACTGCCCAATTTATGTTTTTTAATATGGCTTGCATTGTTTGTATCGTAAAACCTTCGTGCGTTTGTCACGTTAAATTCTTTTTGTTTCCGACTTGTTGGTATGCGCTTTCATGTGGCCTGATCTGTAAACAGACAATTCTTAAAAGCGATGATATTTTTAAAAAATAATAAACATTTATACTTAAAATCCCTTTTTGTTGATTGTTTCCACAAGGCCTGCATTCGGCTTAAGGGCTTCCCTATTTTTCCAGCTACCACAATCAGTTATTAAAACGACATTTCAATGACTTTCCATTGAAATACCGTATGCCAAGTACTAGCTTAACCAATCTAATCAGCATTGAAGCAAAGCTGAGAGGTACGAAAAAAGAGTGCCCAACATTTTCAAATGGTCGACATTTGTCGTGGAAAAATGGGTTATAAAAATGTTTTTTACGATTCGTTCTTGTGCTTCACTTGTCAGCTTTTGTATTTGCCTTCTCCTTTAACACGAGTATTTTTAATACTCACTTTCAATTCTTACATTACTGACGTCATTAACTCTAAGGGAAATGTCTGGGCCTTTTTGTAAACATGGTATGTACAAAATCTTTTTTTTTTAGCTGGTTCTAGTGTTTGAAGCACCTCAGCCAAGTCTTGAAATCAATAACCAAACCTTGTTTATAATACAACTACCTCAAATACTGCAATGCGCGTCCAATGTATAACAGCAAGCAGGTACTTTATAATTATGCATCGTTTGCCGCGTAATCACGAACATATTATGTGCGTAGAGAATAAGCTACACTACAATTGTGAATACATATTGGTCAGCATTAGTTTCTAACTAGGCAGTTACCTGTTTTCAGAAACCAATTATGCCATGACATGTTTAGTTTTAGTTTGCAAAATTTTAGTTCATTATCTTATGTATTTTATAAGTAGGTATAAAGTGTCATTTTGTTAATGCTGTTTAATTATAAAAATAGTACAGATAATAGGTTCACTAAAATATAATAGAAAAAATATATATAATATAAAAGAACAGAATAAGACAAAGTGAAAAACTTATAAAAGACATTCATTAAAATGTATATAATATATAAATACATATTGTATTAACACAGATGTAAAGTTTGTATAGTCGGTAGTAATGCACTAACATTATACTCGTATGTACGAATTGTACTCATAATAAAGTATCATAATATTTCAAATTTCCCTGAATATATTCTATCTAAATCTATTATATGCCGATTTACTATTTTTAAACCAAAGGACAGTTTTGAATGTGACGGGATTTTACTATATATTATCGGTCTGAGGTACGAGAATACCTTTTGATAGAGATAGCTGTGCTACTCATTTTAACATAATGGTCATTTAAGCTATTACTTTTCTAGTCTGATGCTTGTGTTTGACCGTTCTCATTTTGTTTTTATATTTATTGGAATAAGTAATCATCTTTTTAATATAACACTGTCAAACAGTAAGCTCCTTGAAGAGAGCGTCACTTGCATATCTGCAACCACATCAATATAAAATACTCGGTCGTTCGAAATAACTAAATACATTGAAAGTCGTACTTGCGAATGTTTGTTTCCACTCTCCTTTATAAAACACCCTATTTTCCACATCCAACAATTGAAAACCAACTACCCATAATGCGTATCTGATTCCCAGAATGGTAGATACTCGTAGTATCGCCCTGCTGAAAAACCACAATTCAGAATTTTAAAGTTTGCTTAAAATAGCTTGAGCCGTGTTTTGTGATATGATCTGAATAACAATAATTATGATGTACCCGCTACGAATATGCGATGCACATCACAATGCATTGTTAGGCAGAATAAATTCCCTAGAACTAAGCGTTCAAGTAGAGGGGCTTGGAAGTTTGACTTTATGGAATAGATTATCGTTTACCTATAAATGATTTCATTTATATGTTCTATCATCTACTTACATACGTACAAGCGTGAAATTTTCAAATTTGGAATTGATATTATAATAATTAAAAATATCAAATTATAAAAATAATCTTTTCAAATTCCTACCTACCTAATAATGTACCTAGCTATATTGTATTTGCAGACATTATTCCATCTTTGAAATTGGTGGATTAAAGCAAATATTTTTTTTATTCGCCTGTTCAGTTACATCCCGTGATTTTGTATAAGTAATAACTAGTGAAATTTTTTTTATTTTATTTTTTTTTTGCGTTAATTTATACTTTTGTGTCTCGATAACTTAGTGCGTGAAGTCTTAGATAAATAGTGTTATTTAAACGGGGCGTAATGGCCATCCGGTGCTCGAGGGATCGAACATAAATCACGTATATTACTTCAAACCTTAACTCACGCGGTCAATATTACTTGTACCATCATATTTTAGAAAAATATAGTACATCTGTCTAAGTTTAATAAAAAACGTTTAATATATTTTTTTAGGTATCTGGATATTTAATTATTTTGCGAAAGAAAAGATTTTTCGTACATTTAAGAAGCATCATTTAGTGATATTTCGTTCCAAAGCACGCTATGCTTTAAAACTTAAAAAAAAACATATCTACGCCGGAAAAGCAAAAGGGCTCAAGCGCTATTTTGGGAGGTTTACACCAGAGCACTTTCAATGTTTTTCGTCTTACAATAAAATTCATATGTCTTCAGTACTTTGTTGAATTTTCAAAAAAAAGGTAACTCAGGTAACTTAATGCTCTCACTGAGTTACGTGAAACGACAAAAAACTACAAAAATCCCAAACTTGTGACGCTGGACTCAAGCCTTCTCCCAAAAGGTAAATGTCTTTTAGATGGCTAAAACGTCAAAAAGTTTTCAGAATCAAACGAGAGTCAGAACGTTCGATGCAATAATTAGAAAACTGATGAAAACTGCATATTTAACTCATTTGCCTTTCCAGCGACGATATTTCTTGAATATTGAACATTGACATATAAAATCTATTCAGGTGTGCTCGTTTACCCTTGATATATTTTTTGTTACAATTATTACAATGGTTTACTGGAATAGTTCTCGCGTGGATCAGACATCCACAGTAGTGTTCACATCTTGAAGTAACAATATATGGAGGGAGAGCTAATTATTTTTACTTAACCTACACAAACTTGCGATAAATCACTTTCTACGGGTTTTTACGTCGTACACCATGAGAAAGAAAGAGACAACGAATTTCATAGACCGCTTCAATATACTGTCGCAATGATCTTAAGCTCCTGGTTCACCACGGGACTCCGCCCACATTTTTTATTATGCCACTAAACTTGACACAACTAAACGGTTTTTTAGGTTATATGCTTTATTTTTGTTGATAAAAATACTGTGAAAAAGTGGGTATACGAATAGAAAAAAACATTATGTCGATAACGTCGATCGTAGCCTCAGTCTTAGCCACGCTCAGATGCGCCGAGTCAGGTTATAATCATCAAAAATAAGTAAAAAACTGACTTCACTACCTTGGATAGATACTACTCTATGTACTCTAAGGTTCACATAGTATAAAAAACCAAACTTATCATAATTAAGTATGTTATATTACATACATTTTTTACAAATCATGCAAAGTACAAGAAAAAATCAAAATAGGTGTTGTAAACAATGAATTTGTAAATTAATATTAAAATATTTTAAGCAAAGGATATTAAATAAAACCGGCTTAAGACTGGGAAATACAGAATACACTCTAATATATATTAGTATAACTTAACATTTCAAAAATATTAGATGGCACTAATTAGTAAACCAATTGCGCATGTGGAAAATACTTACATTATTGATTTGTATTGTGATATTGATGCAGCCGTTCCGCGAGTGTTCTCAAATCATATTCTTCTATTTGTATGTTTATGGAAATGCAAGTATTTTCGGCTCACGATTTAACTAATGATGATTTGTCAAACTTTCTATTTTAAACGTAATCGTTTTTTACGGAAATTTTACTTGATAGTAAAATTGTCTGGTTATAATTCCATAATTAGTCACATATTTTGACTATATTCATCTGATTTGGTTTGATAAATCATCTAATAAAATATTTTTAGAGGCACCGTATTTTTATTTTTTAAATACTTACTCTTAATAAAGTTGGGCTATGAAAACGTGGCCCAGGACTTTAATAATAAATTGTGATGGGTTGTAATGCAGTGCCACTTCGTATGAAGGACAGTATTAAATCTTTTCCCCTTTAATTTAAAAGATTTTTTATTCAACTATTTAACCATGGCGGTTTGTAAGGGACCTTTCTGCAACAGGGTCAAATATAGTATACTTATTCTTTGACTTCGAGAATCCGCTTTGAACAAAAAATAACATTTGATCTATAAAATGTATCTCCGTGACATTTGTTCTACTTCAAGAAACTCATGACAAATAAGGATGACTTTTGATATGGAATAAGATGAGTAACTCATAAATTCAAACGTAAGGTTATGTTTTGTACTGATTCGTGATTGTTGAACGAGTAAAAAATAAATTGTTTAACTTTAAAGTGCCGCAATGTATTGAAATAATAAGTCATAATAATCTTATTTATATAAAAGAAGATATTTTTGTTTACAGATATTTGGATATTCGGAAAGAATGCAAGGCTGATTCAAGCGTAATGAATAGGATCAAGAAATGAACTCTTAGATAGTTTGGGCATGTAGAGCGAATGTTCGAAGAAAGGAGTGTGAAAACAATATATGATGCAAAAGTGAATGAAAGAAGTCGGGGACGCCCGAGGAAGACATGGCACGATCAAATGAATCAAATGCTTGAGTCGGGCTATGTGAAGAGTCAGAATAACAGAAGAGTACGTATGAGACGATATAAAATGTGAATGAAGCAAGGAGCGTGTGCTAATACAGAGTTGTAATCCAGTCCGTCCTCTCTGCCTACCTTTGCGGAGAAACTGTGTAATTGTGTTTGTTATTTAGCTAGCAGAAAACAAAATTGTGCGGAATTTGGGATTTGCAATTAATATCCAACCTTTTTTAGGTCTGATTTTTACTCTTTTGTCTATGCTTTTAGGGTGTTTAGATTTTAACGCCCCCAAATATTGACAACGACTACAACATGCTATTAGTTATGGTGCTGTTTACCAACTGATCACAAAATAAACAATTTTCACCTATGGTGAAGTTTGGATAGAGGATCACATGAAAAGTGTGGGCTTGTAATATTTAAGTAGCACTTATTTACTATACTTATTCAAGTAAATGTATCGCTTATCCACGGTCCAAGGTACTCACAATTCCACCATTATAACAGGAAGTTGTGCAGAATTTTAATGTTGCTTACCATATTTATTTCTTTTTATTAGTTATTTTTATCATTTTTTTTTTAGTTTCTCACGTTTAAGAATTTCAATTTATCGCTATTTACCTTAATTATAGATAAAACAGTATAAAGACAAGAAGAGGGGGGTGGTAGCTAAAATCGTATGAGTAAATCGTTTGCATGTGACCTAGCCACAGTTCAATGACGACTTTGAACACCGAAAGAAATGTATCAATACAACTTTCAAAACTTAACAATATGTTTTTTTAATAAATTATTTTTACTCTTATTTTTATCGACTACCCTTTCTCCGTCCACTCCCTTTATACGCTTCTGCTTCACAACCACACATTGGGGAAAGTCGTGTGATGGTCCATCTGGCCTCGGGCTGGACGATTATCTCAAATTATAAATAAAACCGATTCTTGTGATTTTAACGGTATGTTTTTCAACTTGTGATAATGTATCGTTTCATCATTCTGGGAAGGTCTTAGATGTTTTATAAAAAAAACGATCTAGATCAAATTCTAAATGTTAGGCAAGTATTATCTCTATGCATGAAAAAAGACAAACGTATTCTCTGACTTTGTTTGATGGCTTGACGCGACGTAAAATAACTTATTTTCAGTAAACTCAGTCAGCAGGATGAATTAAATTAGTCGCTACATCTTTAACAAGCTTTCGTACTGCTTAAAATTTCAAAATCGATTTAAATTTAGAATAATTCCAGAATAAAACTATGCTTTTATTTAAATTTAATTAATTCAGGAGCTACCCTTTTAGTTTCAGGCAAAATTTAAAGTCCTTTCTAAAGAATAATCTGAACAAGTTGGGTAGGAAATTTCGTTGAATAATTAATAAAACCACCAAAATACAGTGGGCTTAAGTGAAAAGCTCCGTGGAAGCACAAAAAGGAAGGCAAACAATTGTCTCCTACAAAAGCTTCTTCATACTTGGGAGAGCTTTAAGCAAAGTTTCCGTAAGCCAGATTTGCGATTGATTGATGGCAAGTAGATAAAGCTTTCCTTACCAGTCAATATTTTTATTTTATAATTAAAATCAATTAAAGCCAAAAGAAGATTATTCTGCAAGAAAAAATAAATCACTAAGTATTGAGCCTCAATTTTGTAATCCAATCATCTCGCTTAGATTAAGAAATATGGAAGCCTATCAAAAAAACTTGAAACAACGTTAATTATTTCAAGAAAATCGTAATAATTAGTGCAAAAATATGCACATCTGAAGGTTGATGCAATTCTTCAGTGATTGGAGCAGACGATAACATAAAAAAGTGAAATATAAAAACATGGGAAGTTATATTTTTTCATTTAATTTTAATGGCTTATATAAATGTCTAATGCATTAAAAATTCAACACCTTATTTTATTTTAAAAGGGGTAAAAACTTATCGGAAAACATAAGTTTAACGACTCCAACGCTAATCCAATATAAACCTCATTTTATGCATACAGAAAAACATTATTTTTAAGTTGCTAGGCGCATGAATGGCGATGTTCATGAAATCCGTAAAAAATGTGGATATCACAAAAAAAACATGTACATTGAAAAATATTATACTTTATTGCGTTTAGGTATCTGAAAATTCGAAGCATTTTATTATAATTGAGGAATTTAATTACATATTTCATTTACAAACTCATAAAGCGCTCGATGGTGGATTTTATAAAATCACCTATATATTGATCTCCTAAATAGCCGTTTTTGTAATGGTAGCATACATAAATCAAATCATCACTCCATTCACTCGTACTTGCTCACACATATTTTTTCAATACCAAATAAATCTAACCTAGCTCGATGAACACACAAAACTATGAAAATAGCCAAAATAATTTATTAATAAAGCAACAAACGCCTTCCGTATTAGTGGAAAAATTCACGCTTAATTATTGCGCACTATGTGATTCCAACAAATTTCTTGGTCATTAATTGGCTAAACATATTTCGATTGGATCATATATTAGGTCTACGTGAGTTTTCCAACTAGTGAGAAGAGAGAATTATTGGCTACATAGAGGATTTTTCCCGAGGTTTCTTTTAACAGCTGTTTTTTTTATTTGTATTTGATAAAACTTTTCACAACTTTGTCGGTAAACCTAGAATTTTAATGAGAAATTAGATTTATACTTCAACAGTCACTAAAAAAAACATACATCATTGTTCGCTGTCATTTCCCTGGTTCTCATACAAAGGGATGCCAAACAAAAGGGTTTCATAAGAGGAAATCATGTTTCGTGTCCGATAAAGTTTGCTTTTAGTTTTAATCATGTTGTTTCGAATATGAATGGGATTTTTGAAAGCAAAAATAGCATTTCGCTCTGCTCATCGTTAACCGACTTAACTGGATACCGGATGTTATTTTAGTTATTCCGAATTTGTATTTATTTCAGGCCGGTATTTGGCTATTTTGGATGACTAATTACGTTTTCAAACATCAAATAAAATGAGTCCGCGCGAGGAAATGTTTGAAAATTATCGAATATTAACTGCAATTTGATTCCGAATAAATGTTTGTTAAAAATTATCAAACATTATTAAAATTTCGGAAAAATTCATAAGAGGAAATCCGGAAAAAAAACAGTTTTTTTTGCGGATTCCGCATAAGATTACTAACTGCTCCTAACCGTCTAGAGCCTAGTGGGACTATGACGTCTACGGTTTGGGTGTGTTGTAAGGCGGAAGTTAGGGAGGAGGAGAAAGATATGGAGAAGAGGAAGGTTGGTAAGTACCTGGATATTCAGATCAGATCACCAAAAACGTCTAAAGCTATTTATTTTTTTATGCAATATAAAAAAAGTATATATTTATTTATTTACGCCCGTTAAAGGCTTTTAAACAAATATTATCATGTCAAAAAAAAAAACTTATTAGTGAAGCAAAAAATATTGTAAAAGAATATATAAAGTAATATTGAATAACAGGTAAAGAATATGCTAAAAGGAAAAAACATATAATATTGACTAAATAACAGGTTCAAAATTATTTTATAAGAAAAGAAAAGATAAAATATTTTAAATAACAAGTCCAGAGTTAAATAGTTTCAACAATTATTTTAGCTCTACCAGATGAAAAAAACTGTACTAAGGGTATACTTACTTATAGTGTGATATTTTAAGGAATGATTCGATTCTGAATGGTGGTCTGGCGATCCTTCAAGTATCTACAACTCTGAAACGTGCCGCAAATAGACATTACATTATTTTATATGAATTAAATGTGTTCTGACACATATTAATTAGACAAAAGTTATTTGCGCATGCTGGGCTTGGACCCTTGACCTTTGAATTCGTAGTCGAGTGTCTTATTAATTTGATGCCTTTCTTAACCTGAATATTCAAGATTTTTTTTTTTTAGTTTTTTTTTAATTTTATTAATAAATATTATTTTAAATTTAAAAAACAACAATAATAATTAAATAAAAATTAAATTAATTAATTAATTATTATTATTGTTTAACTAAAATTAAAAAACCTAAAAATTAAAATGGAGTTCTACAAAATAAACTTTAAACCATATTCAAGGTTTTTAGGTTTTTACGCTGAGTACATAACCTTTAGTAGACCATAAGGTTATTCCATCTGATGGTCATGTTTCCAACCAAAATGAATGATTCATATTTGTATTGACAATCGTTGATTCTGCTTTCGTTTAAATCACTTTCTCTATGACAATCTAAAAATATGTTTTTATGCTTACGATTAAAAAGTTTTAGATTTAAAAAAAAATAATAGCTTGAGAAATACTTGTTTACACTGTGTCATCTCAGGTATTTGATTTGGGAAATTTGAGTTCAACCCCTTAATGGTACTGTTTTTATGAATATTCATCATTTATTTAGTAAAATACTTGCATTTTTTTGTCTCAAAATTCTGCGGATACATTTCTTAAAGACCTGATGGATACATTTACGATGGTTTTCTGGAAACGGGACATTTTGGCGACCCGATACTGAAACAATGGACATAGTACTAAGCAACGGGACGCATTGTCACGTTAACTATAGATCATTCAACCTGATTTATGAGTTGAAGTTTTCGAAATAAAAATGCAATAATCACAACTCCCCGTGTTGGATCCGAAGTTGCAATAAAACACAGAATGTATTTCTAACTTTAGATAAATTTGAAAAAAAAATAACTGTAAACGATTAACTTTACTACTTGATGGAAGTGTCTAATTATGGATGTGTAACGAATTATGGAATTAAGGAAAGAAAAATGGGAAACCATTCACTCACCGATAAAATTAAAGTTTTTGACTCTTCTTGCACAATTTTACTAAGGAATCAATTCACGAAAACACCACACTTAATTTAGTAATCAAATTCACGACACACAACATTTATTTAATACTTTTAAAAGATCAACCAACAAAACCAACGAACTAGCGAAACGAACGAGTAAACAGGTTTTATTTTGCACAAAAACTCCTCTGTTCGACATTCAATTGTTTTAAATGATCGCCGTTTTGTTCAAAACGGAGATACGGTAAAAATGCTTAGATAGGTAGAGATTTGAATAATAAACATGAAGGTAAGAACCCAACAAATTACCACTTTGAAATCCAACACCCCGGAAATAATTCACCACTGTAAAGAGAGCGACCTGTTGTTTAAATACGGCGAATGAATAATTGGATGCCTTTTTTCAAACCTGCATATATTTTAAAAGGTTTTGTAATTGTGTACACACTGCAATGTGTACATTAATATATAAATATATATGGTAATTAACGGAACAATAGACAAATTAATAATAAATCATCATTATCACGGCGCTACGTCCCTGGGTGGGATTTGGCTTCCTTCACAAATGTCCTTCACTGGCTATCATCTCACGCCATTCGCCTCTTTTCCTCCGTCTTTCCCGTCTTCTTTCAAACATGAATAATAAACATTGTCTTTAAATCTATTTATTGTGCCTTACAATAAATTGTTATTATGTTCTCAAAACAAGTTGCAAAGAACTTCGGACATACAACACAAATAACAAGTTTTATACCAACAAGTGTACCAACGGAATGAATATTTTTATTTTCCACTCAAAAGTTTTTTATTACATTGGCCATATATATTTTATTCTGTAAGGAAATAAATTAAATCATTAACCGGTCGCAAAGAGAAAAAAATATCTACAACGTATTTCATGAAAATCTGAAATTCTCTAATCAAATTCCGATATCAGACGATCTGAGAAAACAAAAGATCATCACTCACCTTAATCGAGATCGGGGAGGTGTAAAAAATACTTTCCGTTAGTGACGCACTTACTATAACGACGCCTACCGACATTTTCCCGTCGGAAATCGAATGCTTTATTGGTGGATTTGTCCGTGAAAGGATATGTAGAAGAATTTTTCAAACCCCAAACAAAATGGTTAAAGATATCAGATAGCATAAGGTTCGTAACAAATTTTAGGGAAATTTTCGGAAAAAGTTTGTACAACTGTGAAGTTATTTATTCATTGAAGTTATTTTTCATTTTCTTATCAAGTTTGTATGAGTTTTCTTTAATATTTTCGTAATAAGCAATCACTTCGTCTTTTGACATAATGGAAGAAATAAATAAATAATTTTGTAAAACACGGATATTATTTAATTTTTTTATAAGCGATTGATTTCGCTTAGCCTAAGCATCACCAGGGTACAAAACTAAACTAAACCAAAACAAACTGTGCGGTTATATATTCATACAGAGGGAGAACAAAATAACGAAACAATGAGGAAACAATATTAGAATCTAAAAACACCTTAGTTGCTTAAATAGCCACGATTTTTCTGAATTCGCTAATCATCTAATTGAAAAAGATCATACTTTTAATAAAAACACCAGTGCTCATATTCTTCATAAATATGATCATGGAATCAGATTAAATAATTAAGAAGCACTAGAAATAAAGATAGCCATTAAAATAATAGTCATATTCTTAATAATCAAGTAAATTTATCCAGTAGTTTAATATCAGGTATATTTCCTCTAACTCATAAAATTTATCTTTATTCTCTAATCACTTTCTCAGTTGTTTTCTTATTTTATTTTTGTCTCCTTTGAATTCATTCTGTCTCTTTTTCCCTGTTCCTTTATTATAATTTAAATGTTATTATATTGTTTTCTCATTGTTCTGTTATTTTATTTTATGTTTTGTTCTCCCTCTGAATGTATATACAACCGCACATTGTGTATTTTTTGTTGAGTTAAATTTTGTACCCTGATGATGCTTCTTAGGCTACGCCAAACCGGTCGGTCATAAAAATTAAAATAATATCCGTGGTCTTTTATAAAGTTATTTTTTCTTTTCTTTTATTTTTTCAAAGTTTGTGATTATTTTTCAGGTTTAAAAAAAACTAAAAACAACACATTTGTAGAAAGCAGTCAATATTCACGTTTTGGAACAACATAAATTCTGTTGATAATTCACAATGGACCATCACAACCTGTAGCAAGATTGTGATGTTATATGTGTTTTAGAATTAATTTGACCGTAGAATGTATTTTCCTTTGTAAAAACGTCTAGGAAATACTTATTTAACGTCGAAAAAAAGAAATCTGAAGTTTCTGGTTCGAAGAAAATATGAAACAACTCAAATTAACTTGACGATCTTAAAAAAAGCTCTCGCCTACAAACACAGACATCCAACACCAACATTTACTGTACAAATATCTCTAAACACAAAATAAATCAGTTCCTCCGTAGTTTTGACTTGTTTTGACGTATTAATTTAGTCGAAAAAAAACGAATGTTTTTGTTATTCGACTCGAATCGTCTTATCCTCAAAGTCCGCCTATAACGCTGTCTGATGGAAGGAGTAATAGCGGTAGTTATCCTTCTGTTTTCATTCCACTGATGGGGGTAGACAAGACCCTGTCGATTTGTACTGAGATCCCGTCAAAACAAAAACGTACCTTTAGTTTTATGCGCTCCGGGGAGAGAAAAATAATTTTATAAGATTTGAATGATGTGAAAGCAGTATTCTTCAAAATATTGTTTTTTCGTACTACGAGATTTCGTTGGAAAATATACAAGAAAAATGGATTTATCTGCGAAGGGGCTTTAATGGTCAAGACTTTCCGCAAGTCAGGCGACTGGTATAACCTCTAATCTACCGCCAAAACTTTCAAATTCACTGTGGTCCTCCAATACACATTTTGTTTCTAAATATTTGATTATGAATACTTGTTTAGTTATTAATTATATGGGATGTTGAGTAGCGGTGACTTTTTGGTGACATTCATAGGAAATTGGTGAGACGGCCTCCGTGGTCGAGCGGTAAGACTCTCGACTACTAATCCAGAGGTCGCGGGTTCTAATCCCGACGTGCGCAAATATTTATTTAAATAATATGTGTTGATATGTTGATATAAAAAATAATATACGCTATATTTCGGTACGTTCCAATTAAATAATCCACAGTTTAGTTGCTAGATTTGAATATACAGGTAGGTTCAAAGGGTCCCTTTTCCCTTCTCTTTAACACTCACCTGGGTTTTAGTGACAGCACTTAATACTCTCCAATTTCTATGAAACCATAATAACACATTTACACACAAAAAATTAACAAACAATAAAATCAGTTTATGAACACGAAATGACGAGGTACGTTTTGCATTCACCACAACATCATTTGATATCAATTTCAAGGCATGTACGTACTAAAACGCATAGATTTCGAAGGTTTACTAGGTTTGATTGAACTTTTATCGGTGTCTCGTGTTTTCTTTACCTCTGTGAATGTTATTTATGGGCCCGTAATGGCCCCTCGGAGAAACACAAGTGCCTGTTTATTGCTGAACTTGCGATCGTTACGGTTTTATTGGTTAATTTGATTTGAGGCCCACTACCTACATGAGGAGGTAGACTTCGAAAGATTAGTTTCATCCAGTTGCTGCGTTTTAAGAAATTCAATGCGTATAGTAATGTTAATAATAACAATACTTGGCTGATTTATATAACCCTAGTTTGGTAAAATATCACCTAGAGGGCACTTCAAATTCTAACTGTAGACCTAATTATTGTTGTTATTAAAAATTTGGTTTGAAGCTTTTTTTATTTATTTTAGTGGTAACTTGTTTTAGGGTCAGCACTTTATAATAACGCTAAACTTCACACTTTGTAGCATTCTAATACAAGCAATACTACAAATTGTGTATTGGTAGTTACGAAAATGTCTTAGGTTTTCAGTGAATGCAACTGCTTAACTGGAATCCTTTCAATTCAATGAAAATATATATATATATCAGTAAAAGATGCAGTTTGAAGACCAGTAAAGGAATTTTTTAACTTTTTATCTAAAATTCAAGTATTCATTTCATAAAGATTAAAAAAAATACTGTTTTAAAATTGTGTTCACTGGAATCCTTAGACATTTTTGTAACAACCCGCATAGAATTAACAGATAAATAATGTGTAGTGTTGCTTGTACTAGAAAGCCAAAATGTGTGTATATTTGGGTGCTGATTCTTAAGTATTAAATTTAACAATGCTATTACAAATTTGACCTTATATTAATAGTTTTATAACCATATTATAAGGTTTACTTATTGCAAATTCTTGAGAGGAATAAAAATCACACTATTTTTTTTTAAATATAAAGTTAAAAACTACACATATGATAAAAAAAATGTTGGTAAATATAGTGTAAATCCTTGAATATATTTATACGGGCGATATCAAGGCGTTTCCAATGCATTTTTCGTAATTTTTATAAGTCTAATTATCGAATGTCTATATTTACTTATTATAATGCCTTTACCTGGGGTCCTGAGCACCATAGAAATTTTCCTGGAGGAACGAGTTTACTCATTCTGGCTAGTACTAGGCTTTGGCGATAATTCTAAAAACCGCCACCACCGATTGTCAACTGCTGAATATAACCGTTTGCAATAACGCTGAAGTTGATGACACGATATTAATTTTAATAATAATATTCTACATTTTGGAAGAGTTGAAACAGCTTAGACGTTGGAAACGTTGAGGGTGTTATTTATAGCGCGAGAGCAATATTTTACTAACCACAAGTAGATTTTCTTGACTCTAGGCACTACGTATCAACCAATATGGATGGAAAAATCAACAAAGATATCTACTAGGGAGGTATACAACCAAAAGATTTTTTCCGAATTACGCATAATATCGTTCACGGAGTATACACTCATAGAAATGTTGGTTAATTTGGCGCAGAAGCGTATTGAGACTGTTGCGTTGAATAATATTCTTAAGTGGCTTCTAATTTTTTAAAGAAATATTGAAGAAAGACAAACATTCTTGTGTTACAAATAACCCGACAATATTTGAAAAACTCCTACTACCATCATAATAAGCGGAAATTATTGCTTGTACAATGATGGAGGACTTAGCTAACAAAATAATTGTACCCACGACACCCGGGTGGGACTCCGACGTTTATCTAATCAGCTAAGCCATGACTATGATGCAGTTTTTGCTGTTGCAGAATGTTATTTATCGTCATTAAACATTGTACAATAGTTTACTTCGTTCTATTTGTTAACATATATAAATACATTTTTGTTTTTATTTTGTAATGACAGAAAAAAACCTTAATTTTTTAAAAACCTTACTGTCCCACGAGAAAGATTTTCTCGTGTTCTGCAGGAAATTCATATATAATTGTCCCAAAACTAATTTCTGATTTAGAAATCAATGTTAGACATTGCGTTTGACAATAATTACAGTGAAATAATAAAGCGCAGTTTTGTGACAGTTCACCTCAAGTGCGCTTCACACTAAATTACCTAACCTAATATAACAAGGAGAAAATAATATGTATAGTGTGTACAAATTAAAACTATCTAAAATCATTATTTTTATCATAAATACTGAAAAAAAAATCAGACATAGGTATACCAGTGCATGTGTATATCAACAGGTTTAAAAAAAAGTTTACTATAGAAGTGTGTAAAAATCCAGATGAAAATTATGTAAAAATATTGAAAAAATTGTTAAAGCAAAAAAAAAGGTAATATTTAGGACAGTTAACATGTTGGTACTGAAAAACATCAATATTAAAATAATAATTGGTTTGGTGAACTATGACCATAGACAACTATTGCAATTGCTCTAAAATGCATGACTTGTATAAATTAGAAAGTTGTCTGTTACAATACTATTATAACCGAACTTGATTTATATTGATACTAATAATATAAGCTTGACACTAATACATACACTACATATTACATATCCCAAACTTACAAACACAAAAGGTTAAACCCTAAAATGTCAAAACTATCGGAATAATTTGAGTCCGGATGTGAGGAGAAAGAGGAGAAAGGGGGTAGGTTCTGATGCAGACTCGCAGATAAAACTTTGCGGAATATCGCACGTAATAAATCAGTTTGTTGACTGGGATTTATTGCCGTTTTATTCAACTAGTTTGTAGCAGCCCAAGTCGGCGGATGGCGGTCCGAATCCGCTTACCGAGCCAAATACGCGCAAAGAAAAATAAATAAAAACTAGGCCAATTTCCTGAAATGTCAATGACTTTTGTTACCCCGGCGTGGAAAGATTGCTTGGTAATGGCGATGACGCTGGTTTAGAAATCACTAGGTGAGCCTACAGTCGAATACGATTCTTCTCAAATTGATCATTAATTTCGAAACATGCGTTGTTTCAATTATGGCGTTACTTACTACACGACCTTTTAGCCATTTAAAAAAAAAAACCAATTTATAATAGAATTATTTTTTGAAAAATATGAAACAAACAACATTGCATTTAGTCTTATTTCATCAATGTTGTCTATTTGCATTTTTACTTGATAGAATGGCTGTGCCCGCAATGATTATTTGCCTTTAAGTTTCAGATAGCTATACAGACTTCAGAAGGTCTTTAGTAGGTTTTTAGTAAGAAACCGATATTTTTTAGCTTAAAGGTCAGCACTCAAGAATTACTCTCTAACATTCTAATACAAGCAATACTACACATAACTTATCTGTAAATTCTACATGGGCAGTTAGGAAAATGTCTAAGGTTTTTAGTAAATAAAAAATTTAAGCTGTAATCTTTTAAATTCTATTAAATACATATTCAATAAAAGGTAGTTTAAAAATCAACAGAGGTATTTTTGCACGTTTTACCCAAAATTCTAGTAGGCGTTTATATAGAATTTAAAAGATTACAATAAAATAATTTAATTCGTTGGAAACCTTAGACATTTTCTTAAACTACACACATAGAATTTTCAAATACATAATTTGTAGTATTGCTTGTATTAGAAAGCCAGGAAGTGTGTATTTTTGGGTGTTGACCTTTATGTGACATATATTATATGCTCAATATTATTCTTAATCTTATGAACTTAATTATCATAAGCAAATAAATGACAAACACACTTTCCCAAAGAACGTCAATAAACATGATTACAAGCCGATTTTTTTTTTCTCGCATGGGCTACTATTGCTGACCGACACAGTGTAGAAATAAAAATAAATACGTAATACCATCTAGACACTATATATCTTGTAATGCCATTTATACGAACTTAAGAACCAAAAAATACAAAATCTTACAAACTCTTGAAAAGAGAAGAAGAATGAAAAAACGTAAATAGCTCTTAAAAGGGAAGTACTCGATTCTGCACAAATCTTGTACGGTTAACTTTTTTTCCAAAATGCTGTCAATGGCAAGGAATATTTTTTGTTGTTTAAGAAACGATAAAAATGTCACCATTATTATAGCTAGTTGTCAGTAGTATAAAATTAGAGGGAACCGACTCAATTGGTCATAGTAGCCAGTACATTTGTCTAACACTTCAAAATTAAGTTTTCATCTCAGGCAACATTTTATGAGCTTTTGGGTCAATCTTGTATAATCCGTTGCTATGTGTTTACTTGTCTGGTTTCATCGGAAAATGTTATCTTTAGATTTTCTATTTGAAAACACAAAAGTGTAAAAAAGTCGACGATAAAAAAACTATGGTAAGCATTATTTTTGTAGTTTTTTTAATACGTTGGCATATTATTGATTTTTGTTAACCTAACGCTTCTACGAATTTTTCCACAACATCTAGTTTTGTGGGAATTCAGACTTTAATAGAATGATATAAACATAATGCATGATTTTAGTGTGCTAAATCATGCATTATGATATCTGATTTATTCCTTAAATCAGATATCTTCTGTTTTCAGAAGCAACAAACGTTAGTAAAAACTGTAAGTTCTGATATTTTGAAATTTGCACCACTTTTTCGGTCTATAAAGTCATTGAAACTGGTTTCAGCTCTCAACGTTATTTCCTTCATGATCTATAATGCTTCAATATATCCTATGAATTATTACAACAGACCGATTAGTAGCTGAGTGGACAAACGCGTCGGATTCCCACCCGGGCCTCGTGGGTTCAATTCCTCTGCTAGCTCGCTCATTATGATGGCAGTTAGAGTTAATATAGAGAAAAATATTCGCAACCGGAGAATTTTTATTTATTTATTAAAAATTAAATTTAAAATCTTAAGTAAAAAAATAAATAGTAAAAAAAAATGTACATCAAAAGTTCACATTGCTAAGAGCAAATGTTCAATAAGTTGAAACATTTACTTTAGTTAAAATGATCGAAGCGTTTAACGTTAAAAATAAAATCGTATTGTATTAAGTTGTATTTTTTTCAAAAGCAATCCGAACACCAAAAATTAAAAACCTTTTTGTGCAGGTCACGTGTTTTGTAATAGACTCTTCCTGAAATCATCTAGGATTTAATTATTATTTTTATATTATACTATTTCTAAGAGTGTAGGTTTTTTATTGCTTGTTGTTCCGAAACCGATAAATCTGACTGTTAGCAGGTACTTCCAGTTTTGGAAATACTTTTTCGGTTTCAAAAGTTTCACCGAAAGAAATTTTTTATCAGAGCATAGTTTGTAGTACGCCGCTCTGTGTACCGTATAATAGAAAAACGGTCTATTCATAAAAATGTTAAAAATTCCAAAAATAGCGCCCCAACTACACGCCGAGCAACATGAATAATTGCCGGAGAAGAGAGCTTTTGTAGGAAAAACTTTAATTTATTTCGTGACATTACAAAATAAATGTATAATGGTCCTATTAGACAACCATGAATATACGTATCTAGCATTTTAATTATACAATGTAATTAATTTAAATATTTTCCTTTGTGAGTATGTACTAACCTACGAACGAGTGTCAAATTTTCAAAATTGAAACCGACGGATGTGTTAATACTTTCTATTTTCTTAGAAAGCAACCACTTTGTGGTTTGATATGTTTAATGAAAATGAAATAATAACTTTGTATAAAACCTTTAATCACCTTCTCAGTTGACGTTTTGTCTCTTTCATTTCATATAATCTGTCTCTTTCTCTCTGTTCCTTTGTTATAATTTTAAATATTATTTTGTTTTTTTTCTCACTATTCTCTTATTTTATTATATATTGTGTTTTCACTCTGTATGTATATAGTTCAATTTTGTACCCAGATGATGCTTAGACTAAGCAAAACTAGTCGGTCATTAAAATTAAAATAAAATCTGCGGTCTTTTACAAAGTTATAATTTCTTTTTCATTAATACTTTTCTTTTGTGAGTGGTCGACTTTAATTAGAAATTTATTAAAAAATAATCTTTTACATATTCAGAGAAGCTATTAAACAGGTATGTATCAACCTATAATACATTTTACAAAAACAATTGAGTCACATTCAACTGTCAGATTTCTTGTTTTTAATAGCTGTGTCAGATTACGTTACAAGTTAAGTTACATCCCGTGACTTTTCGGGTCTCAACTAGTGTAATAAATAAAGAAGATTTTAGGTTGTTGGTTTCGGGTTCGATTTGCGATAAAACCAAAATATGTAATTATAGTTTTATATCTACACAATTTCAATGCAGGGTTTTTTTTCTGTAACATAGATGATAAACGACATTGGAACATTACGTATTGTGTAAATAGATTACCATAATATCTCAAGGCGGAATCATTAAATAATGTTAATAATATTTGAATAATTTGCCAAACGCGTTTTTGTGAAAAATCACCTCAAGGGCGCTTATATTATGCATCCTCAAAAACCCTTATTGCGGCTATAGCCTGTTGTATAATTCTTTAACCTACCGTTACCTAACCATCTATCCAATAACTCGAAAAATTACTCAACGATGATGGAATGCCATACAGCTCTACTTTTGCACGTACTTCTTGCTTAATTCACGATAGTACATCGTCTGGTGCATACTTTTCTATTGTACGAATTCTTGAAATGACTTGAGCCAAGTCTTTGATTAACTTGTTTATACCTTGTTTTGTATAAAAGTTTGGAATTGTTTTTCATTCACTCGCGTAGTATGTATTCTCATCTTATCTCTGTCTATTTGTTCCAAAAACTATTTGAGCGTCCGTTTATTAATCTTGCTATTTGTAATTATGTTGGCCTTGCATTGTTTACGAATTTCCGCTTTCAAAATACGATCGAATGTGATTTTACTACACACCCCTCAGTGATCATATTTCTTTATTATTCAGTATACTCCGTAAAAATTCCATGCACCAGTGACCTTACATCAAGACAAGTTTCAGATTTTTTTCAAATGTGAATACTACAAAAAAATTCCAGCTGCTTAAAACCAGTGAGACTGGCATCCTCACTTGGTATGTTTGTGAAGCTGGATAGAGTGAGGAGAGAAAAGAGATGAGATTAAAGAACATGGAGAAGATCCTAGCTATTTAGATTTCGTCACCAAACATGGCTTAATACTTAAATGCTATCTGCTACTTTCTCATCTTTCGATAACTTTTATTTTCTATTAGGTACCGTATTCAATCATTCATTTATAGAGTTTCTTTCACTCACGTTTATTAGATTGTTCTTATCAGCTTTCCCGTCTCCCGAAAACATACTCTCCAATACATAATCTCATCCACGGATTCAGTCGTAGCGACAATCTTTGTAATGGGAAAAAAACTACTCCGTGCCACTAACAGTTCCGTTATAACCCTCCCTCTCTCCACCATATTAATTTCTCACTTTACACTTTTACATAAGCCACTAAAACCTTGATTTTTAATACCAGTAGTTAGAGAAATCAGAAGTCAAATTCGAGTTCAACTCTGAATTTGTCACATTTTGTGTTATTTTCAATGAAACAATATGTTAGTGTATAATAACATAAAATATATAAACAATTGTTATAATCTTCGCTTTGTTGCCATCAAACTGAAAATTTTACTAATTGATAACGCTTTTTCCGTGCTTCTACCATATTTCTTCAGTACTGGGAGAAAAAATAAATAATTGGATGCTTTCAACTAACGCCGTTTCGCAAAAAATAGCGTCAAGAGCTCTTTACAATTAATTTCAGAAAACAGCCTTATTTGAAAAATTTTCGTTACAACATCGACCTATAATTGGTAAAAATATTTTTTTGTAGAAAAGCAATCATTGGTTCCTAAGAAGATTATATTGCGAAACTGAATAAAGAATTACACATAATTTAAGAAAAATAATATTATGTCTCAATCATTTTTTTTTCAGATTCATTTATTTGCGTAATTCCATCGGAAGTTTTTTTGTACTTTGACAAAATAAAATTATTATTACCTTTCGATATCAAATTTATCGATACGACCCACAACACAAGGCTTTTCAAAAAAAAATACTGGCGGCAATCATTTCCTCAAACGATCTGAGACTTAACCGTGGGAACATTTTTTTTCTAGCGCCTTGTAAATATTTTATTTTTTTGTGAATAAAAGAAAGGAAATGAAAAGAATATTGAGAAATATAATCTGAGCTCAAAGCTAAAAGGAAATTCTTTCCAAGTGCGTGATGATAGCGCCAAAAGCGAAAGTGTAAAATATGATTTAAAGGGTGGAAAGTTAAAAAATGTTCTCATCATCCGAGCGAAGATTTATTCCTCTTATTCTGATTAGTAACGATATTTTGATGTCAAATTTTGTTGCTCACATTGCAGGCGAAAAGAAGAGCATGTACGTGAGCTATAACGTATGCATATATTCTTTTTTTATTATTATTAAAATTAACTCATTAAAAACTTTTATTGTAATATGACGATTAAACTATCCTGATAATGATTTCCTTCTAATAGGTGATGAAAATATTTCTAAACTTATCTAAAATCCAAATATTAAAAAGAAAATGGTTCCAAATACACTTACTGACGAAGCCAGCTCTCTTGTAGTAGATTTGTGTTATCTCTCTGTGACTTTTTTAAAAATATTATAACGTCTTAAACATAAATCAACGTGTTATTGACCTAGCCATTAGCAACATGAACTGCTCATTACAACCTTGCTTTCCTCCCTTTTTAACCAAAGATTTGCACCACAAATCCTTTAAAATAGGAATAAAACTAAATAAAGACCCAAGTTTAAAACATCAACTACGGCAAGTCTTGTTATTCAATTCAGCTGGCTATGTCAAAATAAACGAGTTTTCTAGAGCAATTTGACTTGTCAAATATTTTTAGTACAATGGGTATAAAAGAAGCAACTGATAAATTCTACAAAATTATTTATGAAACTATCGATCATCATGTTCCATCACGAACTATACATCTGTCTCCCAGATATTCTCGTAGTATACCTCATACCTAATTATAATCATCAAAGAAAAGCTAAAGTTTCACCGAAAGTTTGAAAAAATATTCACACCTTACTGATTACCATTACTCAGGTCTCTCCAGAAGATAACCGAAATAGAATGTTACACTAACCATGTAAAGAATGCTGAATTAAATATTAAGAAAAATGTGAAGCATTTTTGGACTTTCATGAAATCAAACAATCCTTTTCTGAAAATACCTAATAACATGTATCACAAAAACGTTTCCTCAAGTGGTGGTCAACGAATTTGCAATCATTTTAACGTTTACTTCCAATCTGTCTTTATCCTTAATAAAACTACAAAAACAACCTCCACAAGTAGTGTCGACATAAACAAATATGATAATATTATTTTAATCAATCTCAATGCCATTGAAATAACCGCACCATTTGTTTTAAAATATCTCAAAAATATTGATACAAAAAAAGTGCTGGTTGTGTTAAATTACACCCAACTTTTCTTGTTAATCGTGCGAAAAAACTAGTTATTCCTGTGACACTATTGTTCAAAAAATCCTTTAAAGAAGGTGTATTTCCTAATATTTGGAAAAAAAATTGTAACACCTGTTTTTAAAAAAGAGGATAAACACAATATTGAAAATTATAAACCTATCTCGAAGCTATGTATTTAAGTAAAATAATAGAAAAAATCGTTTAAAATCAACTTTTCAACTAATGCGAAAATACAATCATTAGACCCCATCAACATGTTTTTTTCCAAGGCAGATCTGTTCAATCAAACCTACATTTCACCGATGTTGTTCTTAATACTATAGACAATGGAAACAGGTTGATTCCATTTACACTGATTTTGCTAAAGCATTTGACAAAGTAAATCACGACATACTATTAAATAAACACTGGAAGATTGGTGTTTGTGGAAATCTTCTAAGATGGTTCTCTTTGTACATTAAAAATAGAAATCAGGCTGTTGCTTTAAAAGGTTACATGTCACAGATTATAACTTTTCCCTCAGGGGTACCTTAAGACTCCCATCTGGCGTATGTTATTTATTTTGTATATAAACGATATGAAACATGTTATTAGTCATTCTTCTTTCCTATTTTATGCAGATGATATGAAATGATATAAATTTATTAACTCCATAGATGACCGCAACAAGTTACAAGAAGACTTGAACAATATTATGGAATACTGTAAAAACAATCAATTATATAGGAACATTGACAAATGTAATATTATAACTTTTACACGGAAAAAAATCAAAAACAATTATACTTACAAATTAAACCATGTACCCCTACAAAAAGTATAAACAATAAAAGATCTCGGAGTGTTACTTGATTCCGAAATGAATTTTTAATGATCATATTGAATGAATTATATTAAAAAAAGCCTATTAACAAATGGGCTTTATTATGCGAATTGCAAAACCCTTCACTATACCAAACACTCTAATTCTGCTATATATGGAATATGTAAGGTCACAACTTGATTTCGCCTCAACAATTTGGAATCCTCAAAATCAAATCTATATTGATCGTATTGAAAATATCCAAAACAAATTTATAAAACACCTATCGTATCGTTTTAGTTATCATCTGTTCTCTATATAAACGCAGAAAAATCTTGAATGCTTTATTCCTATAAAAAAATGTGAACTGTCTTGTTGATTCATCATATCTGCTAGAAAGGATTGCATTTCGTTGCCCCAACACCAGATCGAGCGATTAATTTAGATTACCACACTGTAAGTACAAATACGCACAAAATTCTTTAGTAGGACGCATCTGTAAAACTCATTATACCCTACGAGACGTAGACATTTTGAACTGTAACTTGAAATCATATAAAATGAAACTTACTGAATTGATACTTTAAATGATCTAAATTCTGCTGTATTTAATTTTATATATTTTGCTTCCATCTAAACCTTCACTTGTTGATATAACCCAAACTTACTTGTTAATGGAAGTTAATTGGTATACAATATGTTTAATTGTTACTATATTTATACTTGTATGACTGTTTGTATCCTAAATAAAAAAAAATAAAATAAAATGACCTACTTATTGAAAGAATATAAACAATTTTCAGAGAATGTGAAAATCAAAAAGGGAAGAAAAAAATAAATTAGGTTGTGACCGAGTTGTGAACTCGGGACCTGTACTCTATCTGACAATACCGTTCCACCGACTAAATTATCCCAACCAATTCATTCATGATTATTTTTAACAATCTCATACTTCTTGAAGACTATTAATATTATTAAAAGAAATGAGAAAATAACTTTGTATAAGACAACGAAAATTATTTTAAATTTTATAAACGACCGGTTTCGCTTAGCCTAAGCACTACCAAATTATTTTCTTTCTATATGTATGTCTCTTTTTCTCAAAGTTTTTCTATTGTTTTCTCACTGTTCACTTTTTTTTCTCCCGCTGTATGTATATATAACCACACACTAAGTATTTTTTGTTTTGTCTAATTTTGCATCCTGATGCTTTCTACGAAAATATTAATATTATTATTTAAATTTATTTTATTCCGGTCTTTGTCATCTATCTTCATTAGCAAAGCTCTATCTAAATAAAGCTGCCAACATTAATAGTGTAGTGGATAGAGTGAATTTTTCATTTTTTTCGGATCTTTTACTTTTTGCAAGATCTTGAATTTTTTATTAAAATTATATTGTTGATGATTTAAACATCATTCTAATATTGAATATTTAAGGTTGTTTCTACAATTAATAATATTAGTCACCTGCCAAAGCTTAAAGAGAAAATTCACTTATGACTGAATATTAAAGCTAAAATTTAAACAAGCGTATTTTTTTGTCAATTGTTTTTTCTTCTCGATAATTTTAATATATATTTTTTTTTGCTAATTTTCCGGTGTTTGACAAATATGAAAGCTTACTGTTCTAGAGAGAAAGCATCTCGCGAATGTGAAATACCCCCTCCCTCCGCACCGGTAAACGAGAGTGTACAAAGTCTCAAGGATTCCATTGTTTAATTTATATTTCCTGCGCACTCTTCTACCTCTAACTACCCACTTTATTTCTTTTCATTTCTCCTTCAATTCCATCACACAATAGAAACGGATGACAAAGAAACAACGCATTTCAAAACACTGTTTCTTCGTGTAGTCAATGAGTTTTGTTTCATGCAGTTACCTTACAGCATATCTGTAGTTGCTGTTAAGCTTTTATTCAGCTTTTCGTAACTGAAATAAAACAATATACAAATTCCCGTAATCAAATTACGATTAAACAATTATGCACCATAAAAACATACCTTTACAATTAATACCTGTAAATTGCATTGAAATAGACAAATTAAAGGTAGATAAAATAACATAATTAATCATACAAAAATGCAAAAGGTGCTATGTGTTCGTAATTTGTATTATATTAAATGATTTTGGTCATTCTTTACGATTCTACTAAAACCTTGTTCAGGCTTTAACATAAATGTTCTTTTAAATGTATATTTTTGACCTATTTTGTGTCATTGCTTCATTAAATATTACGGTTGTGCTGTTATTTTTATGTTGCTCTTTTTTCCCATTTCGTATTATGTATTTTTTGTATAATTGGACAATAGTCCATTGGTATTAAAATAAATTAATTTCATAGAAATAAACAAAAATAAATCATAGCAAATATGAAAGGTGTCATGTCATGTTAGTACATTTAAGTACAGTAAGAAGTCTTCTACAAGGGGTTATCCCAGTGGAAAAACATTGAAATGATATATTGTATTAATACAATTTAAATCACCACAAATAAATATATGTATGTTCATATGTTTGGGTAAAGAGAAAGCGACTATGGGGAATTCAATGTCGCATGAACCTTTTTAATATATTATGTATGTAACATATTAAGTGCTAAGAATAATAATAATCAATCAAGGCATACAGTGAGGGCACACCGTGTGGCACACCGTGTGTGGGAAAGACGTATTTGGCACATTGAAGAATTTCTGTGAACTGAATAATTCGGTTTCAAATTATCATTGTATTATACGTTCCAGTATATTATAAATGAATTCCCCATGGCTTAGCTCAGTGCTTTGAGAACCACTGGGCTAAACCATACGGAGTTCATTTGTGTGGATTCTCCTAATAAAAAAGTATTTGTAATAAGAAGCAACAAATATTTAATTCTATATAAAGGTTGGAAGTAAATTATTTTTGTTGCATGATGTGTTGAAATAGTTGTGTGCACATCTAACCCATTGACACATTTTGAGAAAGTGTAGGTTAGATCAATGAAAGGTTTTGACTAAAAAGAGAACAATCTTTTGAAAAGGTGTGTGAACCACTGAATTGAATCATGCAAATTTCAAATATTTCCGATAATTGAATTTGGGAGCCACCTTTGGGCTGGAGATTCGAAATTCACGACAAACTTGCTTGATTCGTCTGATTAACGATCTTCTGTTTATAATATCTACAAAAACCTGTTTTTCAATAAACAAATTACAAAATACATTTTTATTATAATATATAGCGGGTTACCATCTATAATGCACAGACGTAACGTTGGTATGCTGATTCTGTTTTGTAGGTATTCAAATGGATATTGCTCAAAAAGCTGGCAACAAGGAAGGTTGGAAGTACCTGGCTATTCAAATCTATTCACCAAACACGGCGAAAGCTATTTCAAGCAAAGTTTCAATTGTGAATTGTTGTCTTTCACCAGGACGACACTGGGAACATCTAAGACTCTGATCTATTTGCGTTTTGAATAATTGAACATTTAAGAATGTTCATTCATATTTTGAATATGACATCTCATTTTGTGACATTGATAGTGAAATTTTAAAGCTCCATAGCCCTTGATAATGGGAGTCGATAATCACAACTGTGTTGTTCTTTAAATTATAAACAGAAAAGATGTGACGGCCTCCATGGTCGAGTGGTAAGACTCTGTACGAATACAAAGGTTGAAGGATCAAGCCCGGCGTGCGCAAATAACTTTTATTTAACAAATAAAAGTTATTAGTTATGAAAACTTGTGTTTTAACAAAATTAACTCATATAAAATTATTTAAAGTATATTTGCGGCACGTTCCATAATGGTACATACTCTAAGTATCGCCCTGGTAAAAGACCACCATTCAGAGTCGAACCTTGCTTGATTGAAACGGCTTTAGCCGTTTGTGATCAGATCTGAATAGTCAGGTAATTACCCATTCCTCTTTCCCATCGCCTTCCTCTACCCACTACCTTCAGCCTTGCAATAAGTCAGAATTGGGGATGCCATAGTCTCACTTGCTCTAGACGGTTGGTAGCAGTTGGGACTCTTGTGCGGTATTCACTATAAAAATAAGAAACGTGTACAAATTTTGTGGCACCCGAGCTCGCCATTAGAAGTTTTTTTTTCTAAGACAAGCACTAATTTTTTTCTGCATCAAACTTAATATGTTTATTAAAATGATCTAAATGTAGAGTTCCGAGGGTTTACCGCACGATATTAGGAATTATAAAACGACAGAAGAATTAAAGGGATTTGTGCGTAATCGACCGCGCTGCTTTATCGAAGTGTTGTTGGTGATAATTATAGTAATGCACAAACCAAAATGCGACCATCTTCATAAACTATGCTTCATCTATAAAAACCTGTTTTTCAATAAACAAATTACGAATGACATTTTTTTATGAGATGAAAAACAACTTTATATAAGTAAATAATATTGTTACGCTTAGCCTAAGGATCATCACGGTACAGAATTAAACCAAACAAAAAATATAACGTGTGTGGTTATATATAAATACAGAGGGAAAATACAATATAAAATAAAATAAAAGAACAGTGAGAGAACAAAAGAATAACATTTAAATTATAACAAAGGAACAGAGAGAAAAAAAAATAGATAATATGAATTGAAAGAGGCAAAACGTCAACTGAGAAGGTGATAAAGTAATAATCAGAAATTTTACTAGCTTACTGGAATTATATCTAATATTCGAACTACTAGAAATTCTTACCGATTATTATTATTTATTATTAAGAATGTACAAAGTTATTTTTTCATTTCATTAAATATGTAAAGCCACAAGGTAATTGCTTTCTACGAAAATATACATATTTTTTCTTTGTTGGTCGGAAATAGATTCCGATACCGTCCGCCCAGAGCCAAAACTTTCACACCTTTGGGTCATTTATCAAATTTTAAATAACAACGTCTGAAAACTTTGCTCCAGAAGCATACGGTTATGAAATTCATCCATGTCAATTCGATTGCGGACGGGAGTTTTGGCGAAATAATTTATCGAACACAGCACTAAATTGGAATCTACAAAAGCCGCAAGATTATAATCTACGGAACATGAAAATAATAATTGCTATTCCCAAACGTGTAGCAGCGTTTGATAGAAAACAAACTAGGTGATGCTATAACGTTTTAACAATTACTAATTATTAACTACTAAGAAAAAAAGACTATCCGCAAGAGTTTCAACTACCAGGCGCTGTGGTACTGTATTGTGAGGCTGAAATAAGTGGGGAGGGAAAGGAGACGGGAAAATGAAGATAGGGAAGTACCTGACTATTCAAATTAGCATTGTGACCGCTTTGAAAGAACTACTTCTTTTGGCAACAGTTCCTACTTCATTCATTGTTCATTGAACAAATACTTCAATTGAAGTCGGTAGTTCATTTTAGCGTTCGTTCATTTCATTGAACAACTGAAGGTGGTAGTTCATTTTAGCCTTCATTCATTTCATTAACTTCACTTTATTGAACAGTTCCTACTTCATTCATTGTTCATTGAACAAATACTTAAATTGAAGTCGGTAGTTCATTTTAGCGTTCATTCATTTCATTGAACAACTGAAGGTGGTAGTTCATTTTAGCCTTCATTAATTTCATTAACTTCACTTTATTGAACAAATACTTCAATTGAAGTTGGTAGTTCATTTTAGGCTTCATTTATTTGATTAACTTCATTTCATTGAAAAAATACTTTAATTGTAGTCAGTAGTTCATTTTAGCGTTCATTCATCATTGAAAGAAGTACCTGCAGCAGTACAGTTGCGAAGGCATTAAAAACGAAGGAACCAGTTCCAGTTCCTTTCGTTTTTAAATCTCTACCGACTAGTACGTGATTTTTGTGGCGAGGAGCCGGTTCCAGTTCCAGTTCTTTTGGTTTTAAAGCGCTACTGACAAGTACGTGATTTTGTTGGCGAGGAACCAGTTTCAGTTCTTTTCGTTTTTAAATCTCTACAATTGAAGTGTTCACTTCGAAGGGTTCATTTTAAAGAACTAACGATTCGTGAAGCATTCACAAAACATTGAAGTTTTTCCCAACGCTAATTCAAATATGATCACCAAACACGGCCAAAGTCATTTCGAGTAACGTTTTGATTCAGAATGGCGGTTTTCACCAGGGCGATACTGAAAGTATCTACCGCCATGGAACGTGCCGTAAATGTACTAGATATTATTTCGTTTTAATTTAATGTGAAATAATTTCACACTTTAATTAAAGACGATTTACATGCTCACGTCGGAAATCGAACCTTTAACCTTTGGATTCGTAGCCGAGCGTCACTAAGATTGTCATCTACCGGATCTACCACTCTGAAATACTGTCTTTACTGCAGGATTTTTTAAGTCAAACTACTACAAGGGTTAAAAATATATATTTTTTTACAAAGCAACTTAAGGTTATATTTTAATTTTTATGGCCGACCGCCTCCTTTAATTCATATTATCTGTCTCTTTCTCTCTGTTCCTTTTTTATAATTTGAATGTTTTTTTTTTGTTTCTCACTGTTCTCTTATATTATTTTATATTGTGTTCTCCCTCTGTATGTATATATAACCGCACACTTTGTATTTTTTTATTAGTTTAATTTTTACCCTGATGATGCTTAGGCTAAGCGTCATGAAAATTGAAATAAAATTTGTGGTTTTGTACAAAGTGAACAAATGCGTCGGCTTCCTACCAAGCGTCGCGGGTTTAATCCTCTGCTAGATAAGTAATGAAAATATTCCCCAAGCAATATTTTCCCTTTATAATGATGAAACATAAGAAAACTAAAATATTTATAGATTATTCGTTACCCGGGAATAATTGTCTTTCTTTAAAAAAAAAATCAAATTATGTTTTATATTAGTCTGCAATAGGAAGGTCATTATTCTTAACGCATATCCCATCTTGGTTCCTATAATACTTAGCTGGTTTTCAAAACTAGCTTGCAATGTTTCATATCAATAAATGTTGGATAAATAAGGGAACGACTGTGTGTGTTATCTTTTCAAATTTGTATTATTTTACTGGGAATAATAAATAGGACGTATGTTCGATCCAAATTGCTTTATTACACATTTGCAATGAAAATCCACTCCAATTCCATTGAATTGCAACATAATTTTCTAAGATACATTGACTACAAACTCGGTCTACGTATTGAAACCATAAATTTAAATTATTTAAATAAAATTATTAACACTCAGACAGGAGGCTTGTTTCCGGTTTGACTTTTATATTTTCAAATTGTTAATGGTATTATAGACAGCCTTGATTTACTCAACTTAATTACCTTCCATGTACCTAACAGAACCACTCGATCCAAAATTATTTTTAAATGAAACAATAATATCAGGACTGAGTCACTTAGATACTCGCTTGTACCTAGATTGCATACAGTAAGTAATTCTCTCGCTGGAATAGTATGTATTTTCAATTGTACTGAACTAGTTACAAGAAGGCTATAATAGCATACCTCTTTCAAAAACATTACTGTTAATTTATTGCATTATAATATTTCTATTAACTTACTTTTGTTTTTGGTTACTAATCATTTACTCCATGTTATTTTTATGTCACTATTATTTTATATTATGTATTAAACAGTTATGTAAAAGTCCATAAGGGCGAATATAATTGAATAATCAATTTATTAATTAAATTGGTAAAGCTTAATGATGTTATTTTATACGTCTTTAATTCAAGTCGTAGAATTTAATATACTTTTGTACGAAATTTTAAAGTGTCCAGATATTAAAATCAATGTTGTGTCAGTTGATTTCAAACTTTATTTTGTACATATAACACATTGGTTTGTGTCCATAAAAAAAGTGGCCAATACCATTACTGGATGCTTTTCTATTTATTATTTTCTGACAATTGTCTTGATTACCGCTCATAATATAATAACTTGCAACTAATTTTCAGCTTGCACCTTTTTTTTCACCGTGAAACAAAACGTAAAATTGTTTGTTTTACATTTTTAAACAAACAATCTTGAAGGTGAAATTTTGTTTGCGTGCTGAAATTCGAGGAAGTGGGAGGTACTATTTTGCCTAAAATTACTTGAATCAAATAACCTGATTTTAACAATAAAACACACCACAAGGTAATTCCAGCAAATCTCTCTCAAACGTAGCTTCCAAGAAATAATGTTCCATTTTGCGATAAAATATCAAAATTACTTAAGGTTGAAATCAATAATCTCCGAACTCAATAATATAATATATTGGAGCTATATTTGAAATTTAAATACATTTTCAAGCTCTATGGGGTAGGAATGGTAAGAGCGACAGGGGAAATTCTTTCCGAGTGAATTGAATTGAATCCAATGTTCGGGTTTTATATAATTTTGTTCAGAAAATTAGATTCACGGTAATAATTTGAAATAGGTAGAAGTACTCGTGTAAATAAATCGTAAGGAAAATTACGCGAGTATTGATTTCTAATACATAAAAGAGTTTTCGTAATTTTATAATTTTATTATTCTAATGCCCCCAACCCAAAACAATCTTCGATGAAATTCAAATGTTGGCTATGCTCAGGCAGTCTGATCTCGGGAGACTACAGCTAACTTACCCTAACCTAATCTAACCCAACCTAAAACATCCTCCAATGCAGTTCAAATGTTGGCTATGCTCAAGCAGTTTGATCTCGGGGGACTACAGCTAACCTACCCTAACCTAATCTAACCCAACCTTAAACATCTTCCAATGCAGTTCAAATGTTGGCTATGCTCAGGCAGTCTGATCTCGGGAGACTACAGCTAACCTACCCTAACCTAATCTAACCCAACCTAAAACATCCTCCAATGCAGTTCAAATGTTGGCTATGCTCAAGCAGTTTGATCTCGGGGGACTACAGCTAACCTACCCTAACCTAATCTAACCCAACCTAAAACATCCTCCAATGCAGTTCAAATGTTGGCTATGCTCAAGCAGTTTGATCTCGGGGGACTACAACTAACCTACCCTAACCTAATCTAACCCAACCTAAAACATCCTCCAATGCAGTTCAAATGTTGGCTATGCTCAAGCAGTTTGATCTCGGGGGACTACAGCTAACCTACCCTAACCTAATCTAACCCAACCTAAAACATCCTCCAATGCAGTTCAAATGTTGGCTATGCTCAAGCAGTTTGATCTCGGGGGACTACAGCTAACCTACCCTAACCTAATCTAACCCAACCTAAAACATCCTCCAATGCAGTTCAAATGTTGGCTATGCTCAGGCAGTCTGATCTCGGGAGACTACAGCTAACCTACCCTAACCTAATCTAACCCAACCTAAAACATCCTCCAATGCAGTTCAAATGTTGGCTATGCTCAAGCAGTTTGATCTCGGGGGACTACAGCTAACCTACCCTAACCTAATCTAACCCAACCTAAAACATCCTCCAATGCAGTTCAAATGTTGGCTATGCTCAAGCAGTTTGATCTCGGGGGACTACAGCTAACCTACCCTAACCTAATCTAACCCAACCTAAAACATCCTCCAATGCAGTTCAAATGTTGGCTATGCTCAAGCAGTTTGATCTCGGGGGACTACAGCTAACCTACCCTAACCTAATCTAACCCAACCTAAAACATCCTCCAATGCAGTTCAAATGTTGGCTATGCTCAAGCAGTTTGATCTCGGGGGACTACAGCTAACCTACCCTAACCTAATCTAACCCAACCTTAAACATCTTCCAATGCAGTTCAAATGTTGGCTATGATCAGGCGAAGACTGCAGCTTGGAACTGCACTCGAGTCAAGTTTTCGAATACACGAGCTGCGTCATCTTCTTTTATTACGTCTTCCTTCTATCTTTCACACGAAGATCAGTTAAAAAATCTTGCATTTTTCGTCTTTCATATTGTGATTATGAGATGTTGTTTGATTTCCCTTCTTTTATACGATCTTATCATGTCAAGCCGTTGGTCAAGATTGGGAAATCTATTAATCGAATAGTCCATGTTTTTTTTCGTAAAGCTAGTTAAACTTTTAAGCTAGCGTAACTTTTTACGGAGCTAACAAAAAAAATTGAACGATGGTTTGACGACCACTGATGTAAGTACATGTACCCATCTATGTATTGTTTTCACATAAAAATCATATACGAGTATAATCTCTTAATATTTAATAATTTCACCATTAAAAGGTCCATCGTACCTCTGGTAATATGGAATGGAAGCTGATCGCAAATCCATTACACGTAAAAGAATGCAATATGGCGACCTGTGGCACCCCCGATTGACACCTGACCCCCCTCCCCTTTCCAGACCTTTCCACTAGCCTATACCCTCGTCATTCTTCTTCCCCTGGGATCAATAGACCTTGTAGGTTTGCGAGAAAAAAATACAAACCCCTAAAGGCAGCTCGAATGTAAAGGTAGATTTAGAGATTTTGTTGGATTTAGGAGCTTTTTACCAAATTAAAGAGGTATTGTTCAGAGCTCAGGTATCTATTTCAGCCCTCACATAAGGCTCTATTAGGGCAAATTCAATTAGGCGAAGCCGCTCTTAATCGCAGTATATGTCAAAGTATCTCAAAACGTGCAAACTACGCTACTCGCCTGCCTTAGTGCCAGTTCATACGCTCAATACGCATAACGCACTAAGTTACAAATCTATTTCAGAATATTTGTACACTGTAAGAGAATCAAACTAGCAACCTTCTGACTCAAAGTCCAATGCATAGATCATTACGAAATGGATGCCGTGACCAAACAGACGCTACCACTATCAAGTGTCTCTCGTAAACACCAATTAATTTCCCAAATAGAACATCAATAATAATAACTACTTAAGACGATGTTATCAAACGAAGTCCAACAAAATCACGCATTCCTTACGTTGGTAGCGATAAAGTTGAAATTGCCACTTGACGCTTAGCGCCTATTTTGATTTATGCCATTTTTTTTTTTTATATATATCTTTTACAAATATATTCGACCGGTCGGTAGCTGAGTGGAGAACGCGTCAGATTCCCACCCGGGCTTCGTGCGTTCAATTCCTCTGCTGGCTAAGTCCTCCATCATTGCACAAGCAAAATCTTCCGCTTTTTATGATGGCAGTAGGAGTTTTTCAAATATTGTCAGGTTATTCGTAACCCGGGAATGTTTGCCTTACTTTAAAAAAAAATTAAATAAAAGTAACTTTGTTTTGACACCACTTTATTTGATAAATATACCAACCGGTTTCGGCTCTACCTGAACCTTCTTCAGGGCTGAACAAATATGTATTCTAAATATGTGTTCTATGTATTCTAAATATGTGTTCAGCCCTGTAGAAGGTTCAGGTAGAGCCGAAACCGGTTGGTTTCTGTGTCTAATAAAGTGGTGTCAAAACAAAGTTACTTTTATTTAAAATTTAATTACGTCTTTCCACAAAGTGAGTGCTTCATATCAAAGTTTTATATATATATTTATTTTATATATACTACATTATAACAATAAGAAGCAAAACCGAAAAAAAAATCGCAAGTAGAAATTAGTTTGAAATTTTACAGGCCTGAAACTTTTTTTTTCTAGGCTACAAAAAGACCCCTTTAAAAAATGCCACTAACAAATCATAGGCCAAGATATTTTCTGTTTGCAGCATTTGATTAAAGTGTCTTAAATAATATTTATAATTAATCAAATTTTTAAACCAAAAAATATGCTTTTGTATTATTTTTTAATGCATTTCCGTAAAAAGAGGGTAATTCCTTTATGAAATGATTATAACAAGTGTTTTTTAGATTTTAATAACCGTTAAAATGTATTTTGCTCCAAGCACCATTTGACTCAACGTCAGAGATTTTTGGCAAACAACCTTTCCGAAATTGATTAGTTACCAGAGGGGCAATATGGTGAGTATATTCGACTGAATAATATCTTATTCGTAAAATAAAGATGAGATACTTGGTTTTATTGAAAGGAATATTAATTTATTTTACAATTATAACTTTATAAAGTATTGTATTTCACGCTCGCCCCGTGATATTGAGTTGTTATTCATGAAACTCTGAGGAAAAGATTTTTTTTTCAATAAGGCCCATGGAAAATAGAAATGATCATATTTTATTTGAGTTCGGTTGACAGTGTGTTTAATAAACGCACCACCTCCCAGGCGTTTTGCAATCACGAGCTAGAACAACTGACACGTGTAACCTTAGAAAATAATATTTATAAACTAGACTCCCACAACGATTTATTGAAAAATTATAAAATAGTGAATATAATTGCAAAATTATTGTTATTCTCGAAAAATATATTTTAAGAAGATCAATCAGTAATCATCCTTTTGAGGTTCGTGATATGAATGTTAAACACGATGCATATTTATTTTTGTCTTTTAACGACAGTAATTTTGTTATTAATTTTTAAATCTATGCTGAATATTTCATCTATGTATGGTCAAACTTATTTTATGTAAATACCTCGCGAGAATTTCAACTAGCCATAGCCAGTGGGACTATAGCATCCCCGATTGGAGTATATTATGATGGTGAAAGCACTGAGGAGGGGAAGGAAATGGGGTAGAAGAAGTACTTGGCTCTTCAGTTTTGGTAACTAAATACGACAATTACCATTTCATGAAACGTTTTGATTTTGAATGATTACCTTTCACCAGAGCAATATTTCAGTATTTACCATTCTGAAACATGCCTAAATTATATTACACATTATTTTGTAATAAATATGTGAAATTGCCCATTTAAAATTTATAAAAATACATTAACTAGTTAAGATTTATAGCCTAGGATCTTAACTGCTTAGCTACGTAGGTCGTCGATAAACTGAAATTTCCGAATATTGAATTAAGAACAAAATATTAATTTGAAAATTGTAAAATAATCTTGCTTTTGACAGATTCTACGAAGGATATAAGTTTAAGCAATGAACTTGTCCGAATAAATTCTATTTATTTGATAATCACTTTCATAACGCCAGACGACAAAAAAGGGAAAATATTCTAAACCTCATTATGTAGACCGGTTAGTAGCTGAGTAGACGAAACCGTCAGATTCCCACCCGGGCGTCGTGGGTTTGATTTCTCTGTTAGGCTAAGCTAAGTCCTCCAGTATTGCACAAGCAACAACTTCCGCTTATTATGACAGCAGTTGAAGTTTTTCAAATTTTGTTATTCCGCACAAGGGTCCCAACTGCTCCCAACCGGCTTCTGTGTTTCCTCCCTCCTTCAACTTGGGCATTTTCAAGACCCATGTTAGTTCTTTCCTTTCCTCAAAAAGACCCTTCACACAGCATCCCCAAAGATGACAAAGGTGCTAAGGGAAACTATTTCCCTCGAGGCCTCCTGTGTGGAGTTGATGTGAAAAAAATATATTTGAAAAAATAATAATAATTATAACAGAAGCCAGAGGGACTATGGCAATCGGAGTATTTTGTGAGGTGGGGAAGGGATGGGTAAAGACAAGGTTTGGAAGTACCTGGCTATTCAGATCTGGCCACCAAACTCAGCTAAGGCTATACCAAGTAACGTTTCGATTATGGTGGTCTTTCACCACGGCGATACTTATATATTTCTGATCACGCTGGTTCGTGCCGCAAATACATTATTTATTATTTTAAATAATTAAATGTGAAATAGCTCACATTAATGAAATAAAGTGGATTTGCGCACGCTGGATTCGTAGTTGAGCGTCTTGACCACACGACCACCGAGGCCGTCAAACTGTTAAGGGATTTTGCATATTTTAATAAGCCATGACCTTGATGGTGAATATTTAAATGTAAATATTTGTGTAAAAGCCTTGAACGGGCGTAAATAAATAAACAAAATATTTTCCTGGAACGATTTGGTCAGCATTTAATAATGAAGCGAACATTCAGGATGTTTTTCAAATTTCAAATTTCGATTATTCTCGCTTTTCGTGCGGTTGCCTTCCACGACCCCTGAAATTTCCAGTTTCTAAGAAATTCGACAAAGCAAAGTTGGAGTATTTCAATATTTCCAATAACGTATTGACAACATTTCATCTTGCTATCCCCGGGTTAGCCATTGTGCAGGATATTCAAAACCTCAGCCTTACACGAGTTCACGTGGGCTTCAGAACAATATGGAGGTCGCTGCTCGAACTAGGACTCGGGTCCAAATATATCAATACCCAAGCAATAATGGAAAATCTCTATATATTTATAAAAGTGAATATTTTTCTGTCTGCTTTGGATTTTATCGAAAATTACTAGACCGATCTCACTTAAAATGACACATTTTCTTTTTATTATTGACGGAAAGGTTAAGAGAGTAGTTTAATTTGAATCCAATATATAAAACCCTTGATTTAATTTTTTTAAATTAGTTTTGAATAATATTGAACCTGCCATGTTGTATTGAGGTTAGCCATACAAATACCGCTCTCTGACATATTACATATTGCACAGAAGGTTTGTTTGGGTTGAATATTTTCATTAACGGAAAACACAATTAGGTACCTACATTAGATTTTTTTTTTTTTTCAATGAATGAATGAAGATTTGTTTGGGTAAAATATTTTCAAAACGAAAAAAAAAAATCTACCTAGTAGTATATAAACAAATAAAAAATGATAATATGAGAGTTTTCTTTTGTTAACAAGTCGCGTACTTACAGTTCATCCAAACAACACAAACTTGGTATTGTATTTATTGGTGCATATTCTCTTTCGACAGTGATGTCCTTGCCAAACGTCACTGAGAGACATAATTATGTTCAATTGGGCGAAGTTATTCAGAAATCGTCCAACCCCAAAAAGATGAACCTGAGAAAAAGGGCGTTTCAAAATATGACGATAAAAAAGCATTTATATGCGTAATCGGCATTTGTAAACTGAATATCAGTGTTTTTTTTTCTTTGGGAGAATAAAGAGGTAATTTATAATGTATTAATGCGTTTATAAAGAAAAACGTATTTCTTATGTAATCCTACATTTTATAATGGTTTTAAACTTCAATTTAGGTCAAATATCCACAATGCGCGTAATCAAAAAAAATACCAAAAATCTATTGCATTTGGAGCTTGGATGTTTTCAGCAGATATAAATCTCGTATTTATCTATAGGAAAACATGTAATACTCGATTTTGACAAATTATGGGTTGGACGCTTTCTGCATAACTACGTCCAAGTTTTATAATTCAATTAGCAAGAAAGCGACCGCAAGTGTATAAGATTGTACAATTTAATTTTTTTTGGTAAGTTTTACTGTGAGTTCTTTTTATTATGTTAAAAATTATATATTTTTGAAATTCACTGGAATTTTATTTTTCAAAGTCGAATAACAAGCTTTAAACGTGCTATATGCAAGCAATGCATCTATGTGAGTAATGAGTTCGACTCATCATTCGCTGAGATACCTATACACTTACTTCCTTGTTCTTCTTGAGTCAACTTTTCGGATTGGACCTTGATTTTTTTAATGTTATTTCCACACTAGAGCACCAACTGATTGGAGCCAGTAGGACTATGGTATTCCGAACTTGTGGCATGTTTTAAGAATAAAGATAGTGAATAAGGAAAGGAGATGAGAAAAAGTAATATATGAGGAAGAGAAAATTTGGGAAGTTTTTGGCTGTTCAGATCTGGTCCCAAAGTAGGGCTAAAATGATATAAAACAACGTTTCGATTCTGAGTGCGTGTCTCTTTGCCATGGTGATACTGAGAGTATCTACCCCTTTGTAACAGAGTACAAAATACATTATAGGTATATATTTTTATTTATTATCAGGGCAGATGTGTAGAGTATAAATAAATGTATATTTTGTGTGTAACAGTAAAAAAACATTACTGTTTGAAAAAAAATGATCAATTTCACCCGAAGTAAGATAAAATCGACCTTACTTGAGGCACACGTGACTTTGTATTTCCGAAGAATCCTTAAGAAAGGCAATGAGTACAAGAGTAGGGTTAAAATATTAAACTTTTGGTGGCTGGAAAGATTATCAATGTTCAGTGCCTTATTTCGGTAGGCTTTAAGTGGTCCAGGCTGTAGTCTTTGTGTATCCTCAGGGGGGATTAAGGAAGAGATCGCAAAGGTTAGCCTTGACGATTTTTTTGATTTTTTCGAGCTAGCAATAATGCAAAATTAAGTGCATTTTCTAGAACAACTGTCATTTTGATAAATAGATAAGGGTAATTTGTTTTAACTTCAAAATGCACAATGATCTGCAGAATTCATATACTTTACGGATAACTGTGTCATGATATAGATTATGTCTACATTATTTTATGTTAAACGTAAAGATGATACACTATTGCCTGCACAATCTTAAATTTTACGTATTTTAAGGACTTTGTAAATGTGAAATCGATACGTGGATAGTTAAAACACCTTATTTTACGTATTTAAAAAAAATCTCTAATACTTAAACTTACTATTTGGTTTCGCCCGAATTTTCGCACTTTATTGAAATCTTTTTTCGTATCGAACAATGAAGAATTATTTTAAAAAATCCTTGGCGTCTTTTCTT
The DNA here is from genome assembly GCA_022651775.1 of Drusus annulatus. Classification (NCBI taxonomy): domain Eukaryota; kingdom Metazoa; phylum Arthropoda; class Insecta; order Trichoptera; family Limnephilidae; genus Drusus; species Drusus annulatus. The sequence goes on along the minus strand of JAGWCC010000419.1, from coordinate 630,855 downwards.
ATATTCATAAAATTGATATTTCAAAAGTTCCATAGCTCATGATGGATATGACGTTGTGAACTGAAAATAGAAGCGCTCACCTTGAAATTCAAAACTTCTTAAATTCGATTCGCCAGATTTGCGTGCATATTGTTAGCATTATTTGTTTCCACAAACCATTAATTTTCTTTCGTCCATAGTACTAGACGTAACATTTGAAACTCAAATGAACATTCATAAGGTTAAGATATTTTCTAATGAATAGATTTACTGAACCAGGTGAATAATATTTAGCTCAGTGTGTATATATATATATATGTATTATATGATTTACATCCATAGTAATTTACTATGGATGTAATTAAACGTTGATTAAAATCAATTATGTTCGAACAAACTATTTGAAACTGGAGGAACCCAGTATTTGTACTGATTTAACTTAATCTTGCTACCAAAAGCCTTCCGCAAAATTGTGGTAACTAATGTTTGAACAAATTATTATCAGTTTTGTTTGCCTTTATTCTTAAACTTGTTATTTTGATCTGATTTAGTTAGTTAAAGATTAACAACAAAAAATTAAAACATGTTTGATTAACATACTCACATATCGCTACTGCTTCAATTTATAATGACATTCAACATTTGGAAAAAAAATCGAACAGGAACTATTTTAAGAGGGGAAGAGATAAAATATGATCAACTTTGTTATCCAAATCAGATCACTATATAGTGAAAAATCGAGCAAGATCCATCAAGCATCAAAGCATGACCGTTATACTTGACAGCTAATCAAAAGTTGATCAATATCTGAAACGGGCCGATTTTTTTACATAGTTTTCTTCGTAGTTTTGTTTCGACGCCATATGGACGGAAGCTCGCAACACTCGAGCCTTAGTGTAAACAATATTTGAGGATGTTTAAATCTTTTATCGATAAAGCTTTATCCAAATTCAATTTACTCATAATATTTACATAATTCAAATAAAATTAAAATAGTAGGTATGTTCTCTATAGGTTGGAAGATTCTAGATCGGTGAAGGACTGTTTTGAGAAGTCAAAAATAAGAATTGAAACATTGCTAAAAATGACATCAACCATGTCTGTAGCTTTGTCTACGGAACTTGAGATCGATCATTCGACAAGTAACTATTTTACTATGTTATTTTGACATATCGCCGCTGGAAAGGAAAGAAAAGAGCTTAAGCGATACTTTGGTCAAAAACGACTTGAAAATACAGTTTTAATCAGTTTTTTTTTCTACATCGAAAGCTCTGACTCTCGTTTGAATCTGAAGACTTTATTGGCGCTTCAGCCATTTTAAAAATATGAGTACTGTTTGGGAGAAGGCTTGACTTAAGCGACACACGTTTGCGACATTTATGGCTTTTTGTCGTTTCAGGTAACTCAATGTGAGCATTGAGTTACGTGAGTTAACATTTTTTATCAAAATCCAACCAGGTGCTGAAGCTCTGGTGTAAACTTCCCGAAATGGCGTTTCAGCTCTTTTCCCTTTTCAGCCATGTATATTATCATTTTATTGAGTATTTCACTTGTCTCATTATTATTTTTTATACAATTTTCAGATATATTTGTATGGGATGTGTCCTAATTTCTCCACTTTCCGGAATAGACAAAAAATTAAAGTAAACAATGAAACCAGTTACACAGCTAGTGACAATCTATTTTGACACTTCTACTTCGCCTTCCTTTCCTCAACCTTCCTTACAACATTCTCCAGCTGAGGTTGGCGAGGTTCCACTGGGCCCGTTCAGTAGTACCTACTTACGTTTCGTCCCAAAAAACTTACAAAAATTCACCATTACAAAAACCTCGCAACACGTTTATATTTTATTCTTACGGTGATGCAAGCAATAAAAAACCTCTATTATATTTTTGCGGGACTTTCACGTGTTTTTCGGCCCACCAAACAAATTTAACGTTCAAATCACGTATTGCAGTTGACCCTTTGCGTCCCGGCCGCCGGCGTGATCCCAGCCGACATAATACTGCCACCAGCGGGACGTGGGCTTCTGTTCAATATTCATCTGAAGCCAAAGGGTTAGATGGGGGTCGGACTCGAACGATCGATCATTTTTACTTGAGGTATTTAGGTCTTCAAAACGGAGTTTTATTGAAAAATAAGGTGAATGGTGGTGAAATGCCACAAAAATTACAAAATATGGTGCGATCGATTTCACCAATGAAACTGAGCAATCGTATTTGCCGTTTTAGTTTTATTATTATCATTTTATATTAACTGTGTAAATAATATCTTTCGGGGACTATGTCACCTTTTAGGATGCTGTGTCGAGGAAAGTTAGGGAAGTTTACGAGTGGTTCTATATTTGTTCATATATGAGTTCACTGTTTGAGAGTTTTTTTATGGACAACCTTCTCTCCCATTCAAAAACCTATTTGATGTATTAAAAGGTTCAAGGTTTTTAGATAGCGTGGAAGCTCAGCCCTATACATTAGGCACTGGAGGGAAATGACATGAGACTGTAAGGGTTGAATTCGTTTCCTGAAAGCGGCCAAGACTCAAGGGCTGTAGAGCCTATGACGTAGCTAAACTTGTAAATATATAAAAATAATCATTAAAATATATAAAAATAATCATTAAAATATGAAATTAACTTGGGTTATGTACTTATGTACTTTTGCTTTTATAGAATATAACACGCCAGGAAGTTTAAAACCACTTTAGAATAATACTTAGGTGAAATAGATTTTGGAAATAAAATATAAAATATTTTTACAAAGTACTTGCTGTTTTATATTTATATGAAATTATTTTTTCGATAACTTTTACACCTAAAGGCTCTAGAACCATCAGCCAGCTGATGTGTTTCCTACCTCCTGAACCATGTTCACTCTTCTCTCGTCTTAAAAAGGTCCAGAGTACAGCATCTTCAGTAAAAATATTTTAGAAAACGAATGAATTCTAAGTGCTTTCTGTGTGGAATAGATAATAATAGGTCAAATAAATTAATTCGACAAAAATGTATTCAACAATATTCAATGAAACACCTTAACTTTGTGTAAAATGAGTTTTGTCTTCTTCTTATCGTAGTCTTGGGCTAGGTGACACAGGCAAGATTCTGGACCACAACACTTCATCTCCACAAGCCTATCCGTGGCTGAGAGGCCGTAAAATCGTCAGTCACTCATGAAGTGTAATTTTATCATAATAAAAAGATCAGATAACTAGTCATTTTTATCAAGTGTTTAATGTTCACACGTGTCAATGACATTATATTGATAGTGACAAACAAAATGAAACTAAACGTGAATAAATTCATAAAATATTCAATTAAACGCTGTAAGTTTGAGTACTTGCATCACGATTGAATTTTATTGACCTTGACACCAGATTTACTAACAAGTATAAGGTTTCAGGAGTTAATTAGTACTCATGTGCTTTAAAATTTAATTATATTACGAAGAATTTAGAAGAATGCCACGCGCGACTTTCAGAAACCGCGAATATTCGAAGACAATTTGGCGAAATTCCCGAATACGAGTATTGAGTTCAATATCGGAAACCATTGTGGTTAACCGCGCCTAAATTACTTCCACATATTTTATAAAGGGGATTAATATTAAACACACCTAATTTAATTTTGTATCGGGCCTAATTAAATATAGATTAACAATAGGTACTGAGAAGTAAATTTCACGAATTACATTATTATTTTGCCGTTAAAGTTGCGTTATTAAGTTTGTACCACTTACCAAATTGGCGAAAAAGAGTTATAATATATTCGTACACACTCTATACTTACATATGCATATTCTAGTAGTCATTTTCACCAATCAAAACGAAGCGAACGCTTACTTAAGTAAAACAAATACCGTCAATGCTAGAGTTGATTTTTTTTGAGGATGGTCTTTAAAAAAATGGAAGGATAGTCCTGGGTCTTGGAGAGGCCTGCATTTTATGCAGGAGGAAGCGAATCGTAAAAGAGGCTTGAAAGCTTTTTAAAGGTCGTATGTCATCTTTGGGGATGATGTGAAGATGTTTTTTAAAGAACGGAAAGAAGTGAGTCTTGGAGGGATCCATTATAGGAGAGAAGGATTGCAAATGCCTCAAAATGATTCGTATAGATGACTCATAATACTATGGCAAATGTCAACGAGTACGAATGATAAGCATGGGTTCGCGGTCTCGCTTGGCTATGCACTGGTGTTGAAGATATTTTTTTTCGGAGAACCGTTAAAATAAGGGTGAAATTAACACATCATCCCCATCCCATCAAATTTATCATAATTCTCAGATTATTCAACGGATTTACCCATTTTGGTTCAAAATATTTATAATTGTTAAACTCAGCTGTGTCAGCTGATATTAACAAGGTGGTAATGCACGGGAAAATCTTTACATTTTAAATACATTATAATACTAGAATTTTATATAAGTTAAAAAAAAAACACACACAAAATAATATTATTTTGTTATAACTATTTTTAAATCAAGGTTTTTTTTTATTTTTGACCTTCGGGATTTTTCAAAGAGAATTCATAAAAACATGATTTTTCTGATATTTCTTAGAAATCGGCAAACGTTCAAAAAAATTAACAAAAATATTTCTTAAACAAAGTTGTAACTCAGAAAAAAGATCTCGAAATGATTCTAATCATAATAAATCTGTTAACACGTGGTTGGCAAAAGGTTAGATTGAATCCCAGGAGGTGCTTATTTGTTTATCCAATTGTGTTAACTAAAACTTATTTGCGTCATGAGAATATGTAAGCTTTTATTTTTCACATAAACGGTGCTGTAAAACCATTATACGGTATGAGTTTCATTTACATACCCTCATATTTTATTATGTGTGTCACATTTGATTAACGATAGGTAAAAAAATATTTATAAAAAGAAGAAGAAACTAATTTTTTTTTTAAATATGGGTACGGTTTGTCAGTATTTATTTTTAAAAAATCGTTGTTCGGAGAGGTAATTTAAAAAGATTCAAAAGATTAAGAAAATACTAGAATTTTTTGGCTACAAAAAAATATGAACACCAGAAATATTTGTGCCAATTTACATATATTTTGAAATTTATTTCAAACAATTGATTGATTTAAATTTGACACCAAGGGTGAATAAAGGTATTTTTACATATTATAATATTGAAAGAAATAGCATCGTGGCTTTATTATACCTAGTTTCAGAACAAATAATAATTTCATCTGATCGATTTATAAGTAAACTTTTTCTTCAATTTATCGTAGATAACGTTTTCAATTAAAGTTCGGGTTTTTTAGTGAAAAATCATAGGATGTTGTATTTTCTCCAAGGTATAACATTTTGTTTTGATTTATGGGAACCAAATAAAAGCGTTATTTTTGACATTTTTTAAGTAAGACTAACATTCCCGGGTTACGAATAACCTGACAATATTTGAAAAACTCCTACCGCCATCATAAAAAGCGGAAAAAGTTGCTTGTGCAATGATGGAGGACTTAGCCAGCAGAGGAATTGAACGCACGACGCCCGGGTGGGAATCCGACGCGTTCTCCACTCAGCTACCGACCGGTCATATTTTTGACTTTATGTACCTATCGTGAATATGACGTTGTTCATGTTGAAATCTTTCTGAATGGGTGGATATATCCATTTCTGTGTAAACATATTAGTTATATTTTGAGTTATTTAAAAGAAAGATAATTTTATCAGCGCAAGTTTTCAGTGTTATAGAACGACCATATTGAACGCTGCAGCCCTTATTACAGGGCCAACGTTGGGTTCTCCGAAGCCAATGAACGGCGCGAGATATCTTTATCAACATCGAATACCGGTTCTGTGCAAGCGGCGTGTTCCAAATACCAGTCATATTAATTTAGGGTGTCATGCTAAAATACTGCATTTTCGCGAGAATTTGTGATTTAACTATGTACTTTGTTGGATCCTGTGAAAGTTATGTTATTTTATGAGCACTAGCGAACGAAACGCGGCTCACATAAAAATGGTAGTCATCGTGTTATTTTAGGTTATTTTGGTTAAGGGAACTCTAGAATACAGAACTTCAAAGCTTCTCAATAGTGGTATCCAGACTATAAACTAAAATAATTTTTCTGGGTTGGTCAAAAAATACCGAAAGGACAGAATTCGCAGTGAAAAATATCACTCAACGACTTCACAAAGTTTTTTATTTGCTTTCTGAACCGAAAACAGACCAGTCTAATGCCTGGGTTGCTTAAAAAACTTAAAAGCAATGGCTAAATTTATTGTAAAACTATCTTAATCCTAAAACTGTTGCTAAAATTACCTAATTGATATTTACATTTTTCGCGGCTGTGAAAAATTGACAAACTTTTTTTGTCTAGCAGTAGATGGAGGATTGTTGTAATTAATTTGATGCTACTTAGTGGTATCTAAGGAAAACAAGCAATTATTTTGTATTGCATTATGAGTTGTGCGAAGCAAATACGTGGTGTAATGAAAATTTGTGAAATGCTGTATATAGTGTACATATGCCAGCAAGATGTGCTGAAGCCTGGCAGAGCTTGTTCAGCACGTATGCAACAAAACTATGATGCTGTAAAAGATAGTGATCGTGATAATTCGAAGACGTTAGACCTCGTGCGTAAGAAAGAGGCGTTTCCCTAACTACCGTGGATATTTTAAGGAATATATATATTTTTTTTTTTATAATGTTTTTTTTATTTATAAATTAAAATTAAGTTTATAGTTTATTACAACTGTTTTGACATTTAAAACCATTTTCGGCGAATTGTTATATGTGATTAGGCCATTTTTTTTATTGGGAAAATAAATATTAATTTATTAATTACAACAGTTTTGATAAAACCAAATACAAGTGATTAGAAAGTAAATAAGTAGGTTTATATATTTTTATTATTTTTTTATTAAATGAATACAAACATTTCATTTAAAACCATTTTCAAACGGTGATTAGGCCATTTGGGAAAATAAACATTAATATTAATTGAAAAATTAAATACAAGAAGAAAGTATAAGTATAAATATTTTTTTTTTTTATAAAATGAATACAAACATTTCCGGGTTACTAATAGTCTCACAATATTAAAAAACTCCTACTACCATCATAATAAGTGGAAGATTTTGCTTGTGCAATGATGGAGGACTTAGTAGCTGGCAGAGGAATCGAACTCATGACGCCCGGGTAGGAATTCGAAGCGTTTGTCCACTCAGCTATTAACCGGTCGAATATATAAATTAACACTTTATATATATATTAACCAAAAAAGTTTTTATATAAGTTAAGTAAATGATATAAGTTGATATTTCAACAAACCAGTCGTTGTTGAGTTTAACAAAATTTTTAGGTTAATTCATGAACGAATTCATTGAAAACTGCTTGGAGCCCGTGGAACTATGACATCCGACAATTTTGTGAGGCTGAAAGAAGTAGGGTGGATGGTACCTCCTTCTTCTCTAACTCTTGTTATTCAAATCTTGTCACTAATTACGACTAAAACATCGTTTCAACTTTCAATGGTGGTCTCTCACCAGAGCGATACTAAGAGTATCTACCACTATAACATTTGATAACGGTTGTCGATGGTTGAATATTTTATAAAGTGGTTTAAAGCGAATTCTAAGTGCCATATCCTTATGGCAAAAAAACAGCACAAATAAATTACATTAATTTAAAAAAAAGGTTTTGTACCGGTGGAAACGCCTTAAGATGGTTATCCCTTGCAGGAATACAACCTCCGGAGGTGAGGGAAGGTGTCTCGGGTAAAAGGATGGGATGGATACACGACTTCCTGCACGTGATTCCCCGGTAATGTATTATCCGTTAGCTGTATACAAGATCCGCTCGGGAACGGACGCAGGAATGTTTCCCAAGCCGGATGTGATACTTTACAACCGGAACTGAAGAAACCTAGATTGTTGAATAGGTACTGTACTTCTTTTAGTAGCTTGTAGTAGTACCTACATTTTTTTTTTTTGCTAGAACCTTAAAATGTACAAAAATAAAAAGGTGAGAAAAATATTTCCATTAAATTTATTTTGTATAATTTTTAGGAATTTCTTCATGTCTGTTTCATTAGGAAATTTCTATGTCGAGACAGACGTAGAGTTTATATAAAGGATATAAATAGGTGAAATAATATTTTTATCTACAAAGGTATATATATATATATATATATATACCTTTGTAGATGCAAAAAATATATATATATATAAAGGATATAAGAAGGTGAAATAATATTGTTATCTATAAAGGTAAATACAAAGGATATAAGAAGATGAAATAATATTTTTATATACATAAACAAAATAGCAATCTGTATTACTGTTTGCAGCTAAATGGATATTGTATGTGATAAATATGGAATTGAAAAATAATTGCGTTAACCTACAGAGAAGAACAGAAAAATACGTGAATCTTTCACTTTCCCAAAGCATACCAACCATTTGAGAGTTCTAGGTCATTATTTTTAACTAAAAAAGCACGTGCTATGGAGCTTTGAATTGTCTTTTTTGGCTGGTTATAAAACTGTTTTATAAATGTGTTTGAAATGTACATAAAATAATCTGAACATCGTTAAACCCTCACTTTAACGTTTTGTTTGTTTTATTTACATTCAAAATTGTATTCATTATTCTTATCTCGTTAATTTATTAGAACCACTCTTCAACGCGATTTAATATTTGTCTACTAAATGCGGAGTACAAATCCTACGTAAAACCAAATGAACTAAGATAATTCTCCCCAGAAACGTAAGTATATAAATTAAGTTTAAATGAAAATGAAATAAAACCTTTATTTATACAAAGCTATTATTTTATTTTCATTAAATTTATCACACCACAAAGTGATTGCTTTCTACGAAAATATGAATAAAGTTTGATAATTTATAATGAATCGGCATTATTTGATAAAAACTTCTGAGCTTTTGCTATTCCAGAGACGGAATTTTCCCAGTATTTTAACTCGGTTATATGCAAATAAGACGCCACTATCACGAAAATGCACTGTGGACATTGTTTTACTTTGTGCACAAGTGTACCCACAGTAATTATTAGTACACTCACTGATTACCGTTTTCAAGCGCTCCCAATTAGTATTTCTGAGCGCAGCTTGTGTGCCACCTGGTTAACCCAATAGAAATTAACTTAACCTAACCTTATGCTAGTCTCATATTAGTGCCGAGTGTACTCTACTTCGCATTTTATCAAAATATGGTGATTTTGGAATAATGTTTCAGTTGCCTTTTTGTTATAATTATTAGTTTTATTGATATATACGTTTTTTCGCGATCATTAAATTGGAAATAATTTCTCTAAAACTTATGCAAAATGAGTTATTCTGTGAATGCAGGAAAGTTAATTAAATGTTTCTAAATGAGATGAGATAAAAGATGAAAAATATTTGTGTAACTCACAGCAAAACTCGGTATAACAAAAAAATATGTATGAGAGGATGTATAAATTTGAATGAAGCGAAGTGCTTTTGGAGACAAAGTAATCTGGCGTTTCATCCTAAGTGCATTAGTGGGAAATGCCATTAAGGGTTATATAAACAATCCAATCTGGTTCAATACTGTGGAAGATTTTGTTCGCATTTATGGGAGAATAGTCTTTACAATCGCTTTGGGTAACAAATAACTGTATGATATAATTTGAAGTGACAACATTATTGAACAAAAATATCTTCTTGGGTGTTATCTTTTAATTAAAAAAACAGCTTTGATCTTTTAATTGGGCAGTATTTCTTACAATAATAGTATTTTACACATATTATGTGAATCGTTTCAATAAATATATCTCCTTTGATTTTTTAAAATAATGACTGCTAACTGATCTAATTTTCCCTTGGCAGATATGTAATTAGAGGATGACAATGGATAAATCAACAACTGATTTTCGACTCATCTCCTTTTTCCTTACATACGTAAAAATACACAAGAACATTTACGTAGAAATACAAAGATTGAATTAAAAAATATTGGATTTTCACCCTTTTTAATAACAACTGTTTACTTAAAAATGAACATATTTTTGTAAATGTATTTTATAAAGTCTGTAAATCTTGGATTAGTTTGTAGCAAATGGAATTCAAATTTTGATAAGCAGATATTTTATTCTTCTATAATTCAAGGTTTTTTTTTTCAATCTTCCAATAATCCTATAATCGAACTTAAGATTCATGTTAGTAGAGAGTAAAAATAAAATGATCTGCAACACATTACAAATTTTCTGTGAGCTCGTTTCACCGTGGCAATTGAAATTATCCGTTCTGCGGATAAGTGAAACCATTGATTAAGTAAGCACCCGCTGTGAGAATAGAACTCACCACTGATCACTTCAATGTAGACCACCTCGCCATAGCACAGGGATATTCCTAGCAAGACGGGTGAAAAAACCCACCAAAAATGTTCAACAATCCTTCATACAATATTTTTTGAAATTATATTTTATGAATTGCTATATTTTTCACAATATCCTTTTAAATGTGTATATTTTTGTCACATTATTGTGATTCATTTTTGTTTGATTCATTATTTTAACTGTTTTATATGGCACTCAAAGTATTGTCTTCGCCGCTTTGTTCCGATTTAAAAAACAAGTATTTTTATTACCTAATACGCTTGTCTTAAATTAGACCTGACACTTTTAGATTCTTTTGATTTGACTTACAAATATCACTGGAAAAAATGTTATTAAACAAATATAACTACATGTTGTAATAACTGTTCAAATATGCTCCCGAATAAAAACGGATGTAGGGTAATTTTTAACCATGGTACATTATTGATGTATTGTGTACTAATTTACGCCATTATATTAATGAGAGTTTTGAACGCGATATTTTCTTAAATAACGGTTGGCCGTATAATAACTCTTAAGAAATACATCTAACGGAGTTGTTTTTCTGACGTACTTATGTTTTTTTTTTAATTATTCTAAATAATTTTGTGTTAGCTTGTTTACTCGTATGGTAGTAATTTATTGATCGCTACTTTAGTTGGAACAAAATGGAAATAATTTTATTTACTCTTAGAGAAAGTACGTTAGTTGTTTACTGTAGAATAGATATAAAATTATTAACACAAACCAAAGCACACAAAAAATTCCAGTTACTTGAACTTGAGCGCCACTACTTATCAAGCATCATAAGCGCATTTACGATATATAAATCGTCGAAATAAATCAACGGAAAGTGTCATTTACAGGCCCCCATAAATCTCAATATTATTTCTCAAATATCGCGCGACCGATCCACTTTCTCCATAATATCCGGTTACCACCAAAGGACTTTTCCTCCTACCGGATATCCAGTTTAATACACATCCTCCTATAAATACGGCACTAAGGAATTGCCCATCGGCCGACTCTAAGACACCTCCGCCCGAGAGCCGGGAGATGATTTACGGTGAGAAAAACTCTACGTTATTGCAACGTGAATGGCCCCTGGAAGGCAGTTTATTATGATCACAGCCATGTTAGGGATGTTGCCTACAACAAGACACGGGTAATTCTGAAACATTTTTTACGTTATTTCTTTAATCTAAAAAATTATAACGATATTTAGGCGTAATACAATTGACAAATCGATATTTTACGAGTGAATTAAGACATCAACAAATCTAATAGCTTCGACTCGGCTATGTTATCATCACGTACCGAGCGTGTCTGTTTGTTATTTTGTTTTTTTTTTTTTTATGTGAAGTCATCTGATTAAATTTTAAATTGTACCCGTTTTAACGAGTAAAAAAATCTTAATAAAAATATTATATTTTCGTAGAAAGCAATCACTTTATGGTTTGACATATTTATTGAAAATGAAATAATAACTGTGTATAAGAACAAATATTTTATTTTATTTTTTATGACCGACCGGTTTCACTTAGTCTAAGCATCATCAGTGTATAAAATTTCTCATTTATCAACTTCTCAGTTGACGTTTCGCCTCTTTCATTTCATATTATCTGTCTTCCTCTGTTGCTTTGCTATAATTCAAATGTTATTGTTTTGTTTTCTCACTGTTCTCTTATTTTATTTTGTATTGTGCGTACAAGTATATATAACCACACACTATATATTTTTTGTTTAGTTTAATTTTGTACCCTGATGATTCTCAGGCTAAGCGAAACCGGTTGGTCATAAAAATAAAATCTGTGGTCCTTTAGTTTTTTTCTTTAGTTGTTATTTCTTTTTCACTAAAAATATTATTTTTCTATGAATAGGTGTTCATAAAATAAAAACTCATCATCGTGTCTATCTGTTGGGGTAATAAACAACACCGCTTGTTACACAATACTGCTTTTGGATCAAGATCCAAAATTTCAAATAGTTTTGTAATTTTTATCATAAAAGCAGCTGCTATCCATCTTCACAGTTCTCGTGATGGTAGACAATGCTAGGCTTTTCAAAGATTTGAAGACAAACGAAAGAAGGAAGTGCAAAAAATAAAAATATTATACTTATTTATATATATATATATATATATATATTTATATATATATATATATATATATATATATATATATATATATATATATATATATATATATATATATATATATATATACTTATATCGACGATGTATGAATGTAAATGAAGCAAGGAGTGTATGCCAAGACAGAGTTATATATCGGTCCGTCCTCTCTGCCTACCCCTGCGGAGAAACGGCGTAATGGTTCGTAAGTTAGTTATACTTAAAATGGTAAGAATCTTTGATCGCATAGTATTAACCTACATAATTTATAAGACTTTTTGGTGTCATTTAAATTACAGGCATGTACAACTTATTAAATTATAAGCTTGCTGTCAATTTCATAAAAGCACTTAGATAATATTAGTATTTGTCGCTGAAATTCGATATTTATTGGTGGAAAAAAATCCTCTTTTCGTTTCGGCACGTGACAAGTATTTACAAGAGCGAAAAAGCAGAAAAGAAATAAAGAAAATTAACGCTAGTAGACTTGTTGGTTGATTTAACTTTTCGTATAAGCTTCCACAACTTTTTGTTACAACTATTGAAAAAAATAAAAGGCTATGCAAAAGAGTATATTTAAAAAAAGTCGATGTTTAATATCCAACAAATGTTGTAATTTTAGTCATTAGTCTGGAACACGAACATACTTTAGTAGGTAGCTAGTAATTTCATACTGGAAAAGTAATCGATCCACAGTCTCCTTAACTGAAGTTAGTATTTTTACTACTACGTGATATAGGAAAAAATGATGTAACTACAACTATAGTAAAAAAATCAACTATGACCCAATAAATAAAATACAAACTTTAACTTTAAAATTAAAATACATTGATGTACCCAAATAATTTGTGTTTTAACGAGATTACTTTGCCTTAATTATTTTGTTATTCTTTTGTAAATCTGTGGGTACTTTGTAACATCGAAATAAAAGACTTGCCTTGTCGTACTCGTATATACTCCAGGCTCTGTTTACTTTTGCCGACGTAAAGTTATCATTTCACGTTAAAACCTTCAAGTCGTTGAGCCCCTAATTTATTAACAAGATGTCCTGTGTAAAAAACAGAAACGCTCCTGAAACTTTTATGTTTGAACTGTTCCTAAAAATAGTACTGCTTAGGAAAACGTAGAACGTTTTCCTTCGTATTATACATACAATATCATTTCACTTAACAGAGTGCCTTGGTTTATAGAATTTTCGAGATTAAACTTCTGTGGAGTAATGGTAAATATGCCTGACATCGAATTCAATTATTGTGGATCAGATTTAACGGATATCGCGTCGTGAAATAAAGCCCGGCGATCACAATTTTTTTTCATCGAAAAATAGATTGACAATTTAAAGAATATGAGAAAAGAAAAAAATAATTATATTGTCTATTATTGTATCGGTTACAACCGAATCATTTTATTTTCTATGATTTTTTCCAATCAAATAATTAATTGTTTTATGTTACAAACAAAACAACACACTATAGTACATTTGCGCTAAGACCACCAATAGAAATCGAAGCGTTTGTTTTTTTTTGTACTTTTTAAATGCGTATGATGTATTCATTTCTCCGTGGTCGAGATCCATTCCCTGAATGTGAAGGTCGCAAACTCGAAACCCAGCGCGAATATATATATTTTTTTATTTTATTTAACGCGTGTTATTTCACATAAAATAAAAATAAATAAATGTGATTTATTTGCGGTACGTTTTATGCGTGGATATGGAGATCGAAACTTTTCAAGAAATGATTTTGCCATGTTTTGTGACAAGTTTTGAATTTTCAGGTACTTTCCAATATTTCTCTTCCCATCTCCTTTTCCGCCCCACTTCAAATAACCTAACGACATACCCCAACTGGTGATACCATAGCCTTTTTTTTCAGAATTCAAAAACACCATTTATCTAGCTACAGAATAAGGGTACTTTTACATTTTTTTTTATCAAACAGATAGTTGGATTAAAATAAAAAACTTTTCTTTTAAATGGTGAATACCGCACAAGAGTCCCCACTGCTCCCAACCGACTAGAGCCAGTGGGACTATAGCATCCTCAACTGGGGTGTATTATGGGGCTGAAGGTAGTGGGGAGGGGAAGGATATGGAGAAGAAGAAGGTTGGGAAGTAATTGGCTATTCAGATATGGTCACCAAACACGGCGAAAGTCATTTCAATCAAGCAACGTTTCTGAATAGTGGTCTTTTACCAGGCCGACACTTAGAGTATCTACCACTCTGGAACGTGCCGCAAATATACTTTATATCATTCTATATGAATTAAATGTGTTGTGACACATATTAATAAAATTAAAAAATATTTGCGCACGTCGGTTTTTAACCTGCGACCTCTGGATTCATAGTCTAGCGTCTTACCACTCGACCATGGAGGCCGTCAAGAAAAAAACTTAATGTGGAATAAAAATTCAAACGAAAGGTTCGTGTTCTGCAATTTGCGACGGTCGAAAATATGTCGATGCAAGTCACATCTCAATATATCAAAACCAATCATTTTTTTTTTACTTACGTTCAGTCACTTAAAAGATATTAAAGAAAACTTATGTCATCAGCTTGAATCAGACTTATTACTTGTAGGCCCGAGGCATGCCAACCAAATCGATAACCTGTTTCAAGAAATAATTTCAATATTTAAACTTTTTATCAATTTCACCAGAAGGTAGAATCAACTGGGTACACGTAGGGCCTACGCCCAGTCTGTTTGTCGCTTCAGTCGTTTTAAATGCGAAATAAAATTCGTAACCTTGTTTGGTAAATTTAGCCCAAAATCGTGAAAAAACAAATTAACAGCTAAAAAAACATTCCGTCGGAAAATCTCATTTGCCTGCCTTTGTCAGAAGTACAAAAAGGTAAAAATGACATAGATCCAATCGCGCCATCTGTCAATGTTGATTGTTTACTGTACTCTGGAGGGTACACATTGCCAGTCCAAGTAAACAGCGCTGATCTTTTTATGATTGGAATCTTTGATGTCCTTGGTGATGAGCTCTTTATTATTTATGCCAATCAAATTAAAAATTATTTTACCTTCCATAAAGTACTTCTAGATACTACTCGGTTTCATCCAGTCATTTTAATAAAAGTCAGTTAAGTTTCTTTGAAGTGTTTGAACTTTGTTCTAATTGGACGTAGATAACGACGTATCCAACCAACAAAAAAAGTAAGTAAAATCGCGTTTTACAAGTTTTTCCTATTAATAAATCCGAGATTTTGATCTTCTCAAACAACCACGTTCCAAATGCAATAGATTTTTGGTAATTCATTTTTTTACTAACGCGATCAGTAAATATTTGACTTAAATTGAAATTTAAAAACATTTAAATGAAGGGAAAATTTGAAAAAATATATTATTTAAATAAACACAATGACAAATTATATATTACCTATTTATAATAATTCTCTAAAATAAAAATAAAAACTGACATTTATTTTACAAATGCCGATTACGCATATAGATGCTTTTGTATCGTCATATAAAAGCCTTTTTCTCGGTCTTATCTTTTTCGAGTTGGAGGCTTTCTGCATAACTACGTCTAATTTGAAGACACTTTCAGTATTGCCCTGAGGAAAAAACACAATTTAAAAGCAAAGCGTTGCTTGAAATAGCTTTATCTATGTTTAATCATCTGATCTGAATAGCCAGTTGCTTCCAATCTTCCTCTTCTGCTTCTCTTATTCCCAATCTCCGAACATTTCACAAATTGGAAATGTTGGGATGGATTATAGGTCCACTTCCTCGGGCAGTTGAAACTCATGTGTGGAGTAAAACATAAATAAAATAGTTTGAATACACCTATGTTCCCCGGGAAATTTAAAAATAGATTGAATTAAATTTATTTATATTATTTCATGCAGAAAGGAAGAAGATATGGAAGAAGAAGCCGGGGACGCCCGAAGAAGATATGACACGATCAAGTGAATTAAATACTTGAATCGGACCATGTGAAGAGTCAGAATAACAAAACAGTATGTATGAAACGATGTATGAATGTGAATGAAGCAAAGAGTGTGTGCCAAGACAGAGTTGGTTAGTTAGTTAGTTAGTAAGTTTAAGCATATTAGTTCAAACGATAGATATATGGATTGTAAGTAATTATTATTATTATAGTGACCAGATCTTAATTGCCCGGTAAAAATAAAGTTATTTAATACTTTTATAGCGTCGTTTTTTGCGAATAATTATCAACCTTCCTCTTCCCCATCTCTTATTTCTTTCCACTCTATTTGGCCTCGCAACAGTTAGAACTATTCACATTAAAAAATAATTAATAATAATGAAATTGCCAACAAAATCATATAATCTATCGGTGGGAGATCCAATGAAACATTTTTTCTGTTACATGCATAGTCTGTGTGAAAGAGATAGAGAACACAATAGAGTTATCAGCGGTATGTGTTTACGGTATAATCTACAAACTACAGCATACATATACTGCAGAGTTAGTAAAAATAATATAATATTGTGTAGTCATGTTGATAGATGCCTACTTTATCTCATGGCATAATCCATGCTGTTTTATCTGCACACATAGCTGTCGTGCATGTCATTGTTAATTTAGCTATTCAATTAAGTTCAATTATTATTAAAATTATGAATGAATCATGCACAATGCACTCAACACATCCCGTGCATTTTCATTAATTAAGGTTAACGTATAAATTCAAAACATTTTAACTAGGTACTTGAATTTTTATAATATTTTAAAATCTGACAGTATTTTCCACCGTGAAAAAATACACTAACAATTATTTTCATAGTAATGACGAGAAGTTTAATTCAATGCTCGGTGCAGTGACTCAAAGTACCAGCGTCGGTAGTATACAATTGCGCATTGTATTTTAAATAAGACCAGAGATGCCGAAAGTTTTTGAAGATGCTTAAAAGAAGGTGAATAACTTATTTGATAATAACATTGAAGTAAGAGTGGTTGATCCTCCAAGTATCGCCCTGGTGAAAGACCACTATTTAGAATCGAAACGTTGCTTGAAATGGCTTTAGCCGTGTTTGGTGACCGAATCTGAATAGCCAGGTACTTTTCCCAACCTTTCTCCTCCCCATCTCCTTCCTTTCTTCACTACCTTCAGCCTCATAATATACCCCAATCAGGGATGCCAAAGTTTCACTGGCTCTGGACGATTGAGAGCAGTTGGCACTTTTGTTTTGTATTCACTATATAAAAATTAAAAAAGTGGTTTAATAAATGTAGAATAGAATACAATAATCAGTAATAAAGCAAATATCTTACAATATACATAAAAACACACACGTGGCAGCTGCATATAAATTGCGCAATAGGTACAAAGATTAATCACATTACTCCCTTCAAATCAACCGATCGAGCCCCCAAAAACAACCATTAAAACGATAAATCTTATTCCTTACATTTCATTATTCACCTGCCGTATTGGTATAGTCACTGAACGGAAAATCCCTAGAAGTGTAATCTTTACAAACGTGAAAGAAAATTCCTAGACCCCAAAGACAAGCTAATGAAATTGGTTGTTTGATCAAGGACAAATTTCAATATTTTAAAATGTTATGAATCATTTCCACCCGAAGTGAAAAAAATTCAGCTTACTTTGGGCACATCGACATGCCTTCAACACACTTCTGTCGGTTTATCTTTTCAGTGGTTATTACGCTATCTGGTGCTACCAGGGGTCAACAGAACCAGTGCCAAATGGGACAGAGAATGATTTTAGGAGCCTTTTTATGGGTTTTCAATGGTCAATCACCAAATATAAAAAGTACCTAACTGTAACGTATTTACAGATAAAGTAAAGATTTTTTCGCAAAATAATTGTGTTGATAGAAAAGGTCTCATGATGTAACAGAACACGATAAAATAGGCCACAATAAAATAGAACACGACGTTACAGAAAAAATAGTGATAAAACAGAAGAGTGAAGAAAAAACCACTAAAGAAAAATAACACTAAAAAATAGACTTTTTTGGTCGTACCTCGATATGTTATACTAATTAACGATCACCCTATTTTCCCGCAAGGGTAGGCAGAGGAGACGTATACAATTCTGTCTTGGCACATTCTCTTTGCTTCATTCACATTTATACATCGTTTCATTCACACTCTTCTGTTATTCTGACTCTTCACATAGCCCGATTCAAGTCTTTGATTCACTTGATCGTGCCATGTCCTTCTCGGGTGTCCTCGACTTCTTCTTCCATTTACTTACGCATCATGTATTTTTTTCACACTCCTTTCTTCATTTATTCGCTCTACATGCCCAAACCATCTAAGCGTCGCTTTTTTGATCCTATATATTGCATAGATTTTGTATCACAAGCCGTTGTCCATTAGACGTAAAATCATTAACTTAACTTAACCCAACCTAGCATATAAGATGAAGTAAAAGGATATATATATGGCTTGCCAGTAATTACTATTATCCAATGCCCATACACGTCACCCATAGGTCATAAAAAATGTATCAGATCCTTAGTAATCAAATGGCAATAAGTTTCACCGTATGGCCAACCTGCATTGATTTCATATTTATACCATGTACTACATAATTATGCGATTTTTTTGTAGACAATTTTGTTTATTAGATTATTATTTTTACGTGAATAGCGCACAAGAGTTCCAACTACCCGGAGCCAATGAAATATATAGCATCTTCAACTGGGGTTTGTTTTGAGGTTGAAAGGAGTGGCGAGGAGAAGTAGAGCAGAAAGAAGAAGGTTGGGAAGTACCTGGCTGTTCAGATATTGTCACCAAATACGACAACGTTTAGATTCTAAACGACAATATTTCATCATGGTGACACTGAGAGTGCTTCTACTCTGGAACTTGCCCCCAAATAAATCGCACAATATTTTATATAAATTAAATGTTCCACTGTATGTTTAATTTATTTATTTATTCTTGCTAAAATACAAAAAAAATACATGGGTTTGGTTCATGTCTGTCTCACTAGGAGATTCCTGTGTCGAGACAGACGTAGTATACATAAATTATATAATATTAAATGTAAATATTAATAAACATAAAATAAAAAAAAAGTAGAAAGGAGAAAGGAGAAAGAAGAATAGAAATGAAAGATGGAATTAAATAAAAATTAAAACAAAGTTATTACATGGAGGTTGCATTTTATAGATATTTTACAGAGTGGTAGATACTTTATGTATCGGCGTGATGAAAAACCACCATTAAGAATTGAAACGTTGCTTGAAATGGCTTTAGCCGTGTTTGGTGACCAGATCTGAATAGCCTCAAAACCAGTTGGCAGTCCTCATCCCACTAACTTCAACTTCAAAACCAGTTATGAGCAGTTGGGACTATAAAAACAAACAAAAAAAGTGAAATGGCACAGGTGAATTAAATACATTTTATTTGCTCACGCCGGTCAACGCCATTTGAACCCACTACCTCTGGATTCGTTGCCAAGGATCTTAACCGCTCGGCCACTTGTATCATCAAAGACTTTTACGGATCGTTCGCTCAATGTGTAACAACACTTTAAAAAATTTCGTTTGTGGACGGGTACAAATAAAATATGAACAATTCCGGCCCTGCATTCAGTGGCATTCCTAACGAAACGTACCGAGCAGAGGGTCTATCGCGGTTTGTAGGTAGAAATACGCCTCGGTATATTTATTATAATGGCTGTTTGCCAGTCCGTCAGGTTGGCATGAGCCACATTGAGATTTCACAGAGAGTAATGTATGGATGAACGGGTCAGAGGAGGTGTGGCCAAATTACTCAGTTTAAAAAAAATTAACCAGCTTCACATCTATTAAGGGAAGAGGTTGGTGGGAGAGATATATCTGATCACCAAGCACGGTTAAAGCCGAACGAATTGGGGCGAAAGTAATGTGTTATTTGTGCTATTAATGTTGATTAGGTTAGCTTGTTGTAGAGGCCAGCTTTCATATTACAATACCTAAGCTGTCTCAGATTTGACGACCTCGGTGGTCGAATGGTTTAAACGCTCGACTACGAATCCAGAGGTCGTGGATTCAAATCCCGGCGTGTGCAAATAAATTAAATTGTTAAACATTTTAATTCATATAACATAACATATAGTATATTTTCGGCACGTTCCAAAGTGGTAGATACTCTAAGTATCGCCCTGGTGAAATACCACCATTCGAGTCAAAACGTTGGTTAAAATGGATTTAGTCACATTTGATGGACAGATTTAAAAAGCCAAGTACTTCTCAACTTTCCACTTATCATCTTCTTCCCCTCCTCACTACCTTCAGCCTCTCAACATACCCCAATGAAGGATGCCATATTCACACTGGGTCGTGACGGTTAAAAGCAGTTGGGACTCTGGTGCGGTATTCACTATACTAAAAGATAAATTAAAATACGAGTACGTAGTATATATTCGCTGGTATGAGATTGGCCTAGCTAAGAAAGAGAAAGCAAAAGAATATAATTAAAAGCTTTTATTCTTTGTGCGCTTTCTTTAAACGACAAAATTTCCATAACTTTAATCGAGTTTCAGTAAGTTTATAATAAGGCAGTTAGCATAAGACCGTTGGGAAAATTTAAAAACGAGTATTTATGTTGGACACGTATATGGTTCTGTTTTTTTCACAAGTAAAAATCTTTAATGTCAATTTTTTTGTTTATTTTAGATTAACTATAATGTGTTCGAATTTTTTTCGGTTGGTTAACTTACTTATTTCTGACGAAGCATTGAATTTGTTGGGTTTTATCAATTTTTTCAGTCTCTGACATTAAAATTGATAGCTGGAATGAAAAAATTTTAATTTTGTGAAGACATTTTTCATTTTTTGATTTTTGTCTGGAAAATTAAATTGGATCAACTATTTGATCGAGTTAGCGCGGGGTGGTGGCCGTTTTTACAGTTTAAAAAGTATGATTTTAAAATTTTGAACTCACAATTTTTAAGTTCTCATTGTATTTTGAAATTATAGCATATAATATTATAAAAGAATTCCTTTGTCCGGAGTTGATTCACAAAACTCAAAAGTGTTTAACAAAATGAGTTGTTAGGATTATGATAAATAGGTTCATATTACTGTTCTTTATAAAGCCATTTCAAGCAACGAGCATCTTTTTGATTCTAAATAATTCACATAAAATAATGAAAAGTTTATTTGCGGCACGTTCCAGAGTAGTAGATACTCTAAGTATTACCTTGGAGAAAGACCACCATTAAGATTTAAATTTTTAAATCAGAATCGAAATGTTGCTTGAAATGGCTTAAGCCGTGTTTGGTGACCAGATCTGAATAGCCAGGTACTTTCCAACCTTCTTCTTCCCCATCTCCTTGCCCTCCCCACCACCTACAGCCTAATAACATACCCCAATCGGGGATGCCATAGCCTCACTGGCTCTAGACGGTTGGGAGCAGTTAAGACTCAATAAAAAAATAAAAAATATTTAAAAAAAAGACTAAATTGAAAAATATCCCTAACGGATATCATTCACAAATCCAACTCACTTATTCAATACAACAACAAAAAATTACGACTCGGAAGGAACGTAGGTTCCTTCAATGTCTATTGAATATAATTTGATTGAAAGCATTCGACAATCCGATATTTTCTTTTTTATACAAGACGTGTGAGAAGGAGGACAATTATCTTTTAAAAATTTAGCTAGATGAACATTCTTTGTCAGTGACTAATGGTGCCCCTTTACTGGGGTCAACTATATAACATCTGACCATAATTTCCTCGTTGTTATTTTAACAGGAGTAATATAAGTGTAAATGCCCCCTGAATATTGAACAGTTAGAAACGCCACTGCGAGCATACAGCATACAGCAGACACCCGGTGGCGGCGCGCCCGGGGCACACCTCTGTAACTCTGTATGGTGAATCAATAACCAACCGCCTCTTTAGCTGTAAAGCCGGTGCGAAATACGTCAATATTTCCAACATACAACGAGTCACAGTACCTTCCCACCGTGATAACCTTCTCAAAGTTCAAATTTGTTTTTTTCCAAACATTTTTTTTATAACTGACAATATTTTTAAAGCGTAACACAAGATCTAACGTGTAATTTTTTTGGTTTTTACATTCAGGCAAACATCCCCGTATTACGAATAACCTGACGATATTTGAATTCCTCTTACTACTATTATTATAAGCGGAAAATGTTTCTCGTGCAATAGATAGTGGACTTAGCTAGCAGAAACTTGAATTCGCGATTTATTTTTATTTTTATAGTGAATACCGCACAAGAGTCCCAACTGCTCTCAACTGTCTAGAGCCAGTGAGCCAATGCCATTCTCAATTGAGGTATGTTGTGAGGCTGAAGGTAGTGGGGAGGGTAAGGAGATAGAAAGAGGAAGGTTGGGAAGTACCTGGCTATTTAAATCTGGTCACCCAACACGGCTTAAAAGCCATTTCAAGCAACGTTTCGATTCTGAATAATGGTCTGTCACCAGGGCGATACTTTGAGCATCTACCACTCTGGAACATGCCACAATATACTTTATAATATTTTATATGAATGAAAAGTATTGTGACTCGTGTTAATTTTATAAAATTTATTTGAGTCACTCGACCACGGAGGCCGTCGCGATGCCTTGGTGGAACCCGTGGGTTTAAACCTCCCGACCAACCAATCATGTTTATTTTTAATATCGTATTGGACAAGTGCTCTAATTGCACATAGCCAAAATAACGATAGCATTCCTTTCTGATGAATCTAAGGAAATTTGTAAAGTACGGGGTTATTTTGATTTGATTACTTAACATGGCTAAAGCAATTTCACATGGTATTTTAACAAGGTTATAAAGAGAGTATTTTACGAGTGCTTACCTAATGTTTCAACATTTACGTCTCCAACTATATATTATAAAATTATTAAGCAAGAAAACATTTGAAAGTGCAATGGCGTAGCCCACAAAAAGTTTTTATCACTACTTAGCCTAAATAGTTCGACTAGCCATCACTAAAGCACAAACACATAATTGATATTCATTGAACGACTCTCTTCTCCCAACTCAACAGTAGTTTTCGTAAAACGAGGGTCAGTAATGAGAGCTTATAGTTTGAGAGCTTTTGGGGGTACCGTCGGCGGTTCAAATTGTTTTCAGAAAATATGGCGGAACGGGAAATTGAGAAATATGAGGCCAGGTGGTAGGCGTATTGTCGTCCTTAAGTACATTTGAATTGTAAATAGTCCTTACAGTTAGAGAATAGTCCTTTCTCCGATTATATCACGACTTTTAGGCACAACGAACAACATAAGTTTGAATTCATGTTTTCGTGGAGTCTAAGATATTTATTTATAATAAATAAAGAAAACTTTTATTCTGTTTGAAGTAGTTATTCGGATTTCACGTGCTATGAACCTCACTGGGGCTAAAATAGTAATCATTCGAATTCAATGGTTTTATAAATTAACCAAATTTGTCACAAACTATGTATGTGTGTCTGCACTGATCATTTTTTTAACTGATGGTACGTTCTCAATAAATATCGTGTACTTACAATCCATTGTGTGTGTGAGAGTCTCTTATGTGATATCTAAGTAAATAACGATTGGCAACTTATCAACTCAGCTCAGAAGTACATAAGGAGCAGTTGTTTTCAGACACACTTAAGAATTTTTTTTTTTATATATCATTTATTTATCTAAAGATAACATCATTTATGTGTTTTAATGTAAAATTTAAATCTGTATACAGACACGGTTATTGCAAACATGTTTTTTTTAATAATATTTTTTAAATAAATGTATCTTTGTTAGTAAAATTAAACATATAATATACTTACATAATTATGTTATGGAACACAAATGTTCTTGTTTAACCTCACAAGTTATCTTTATAAGTAATTCATATTTTTACAAATCGTGTTATCTATGTTAGCTTGTACCATCTGCAGCTGTACAGTGTATATAACCATAACAAAATATTTCCACTAATATAACCAATGCGAAATATTTATTTTGACTGAAAATGTTCATCCTACAAGTGACAGAACGGTGATGAACTTAGTAACAAAGCATCTAAAATTCCCAACCACGCAATCAAGATGTAACTGATGTCCTTTTTTTGTTAGTAGTTTGGGATACTCTCAGTAAAACTCTGGCTTTAAAATGTTGCTAAGTAACAGTATCTAAATACCCAGGCACTTTTATGTTTTTATATAATTCGATTGAATTAAATTTAATATTATTATTATTGAGTTCTGCTATTTTAAGTTTAACTTAAAACTAAAATAGCAGAACTCAATAATAATAATATTAAATTTAATTCAATCGAATTATATAAAAATTAAAATGGAGTTCTACAAATTAAACACAAAAACTATAAATAAACACTTTTATGTTTTTAACTTTCAATATCTTATTCTATCCACGTGTGCACCATGTGACCTAATACCTGATTTTCTTATTTTAATAACCGTTTCTCGATCCATCCGCTATGCACGTTCAATTAATATAAACTTTTATTCTTCGTAAGGCAAAACTTATATCACGCATAGTCATTGTTTTAAGCACTTATTTTATTTTTTCCAAATATTTTTTCTTACTTTCTCAATGGCAAAAGCAGCAATATCAATACAGCAAAGGTAATGATAATTATGAAACTGAAAGCGGTTAAGAGAAGCCACCATTAGGGTGAACGAATCCACAGTTGGCTGATCTACTGATGATCGGGGCAAATGACGTCATTAAGATCGCCGGTAATGATGGCGTGCGGTATGTCGATTGTGCTCCAGAATTTTCAATAAAGTATTATTACCGGTCGATAGTAATAATCAACTTATTACCTGCAATTGAGAGAAAAAAGTGTTTTCATACTCTAATTTGAATACCGCACCAGAGTCTCAACTGCTCGGAGTCAGTGGGACCATGGCATCCCCAATTGTCGTATTTTGTGAGATAACGGAAAGGGAAGGAGACAAAGAAAAGGCAGGTTGGGAAGTGACTACCTGACTATCCAGCTTAATCTATTATAAGTAAAGTTTTGATTTTGAATAATAGTGTGTCACAAAGGGAATACTAAGATTAACCACCACCCTGGAACGTGTTCCAAATAATATAAATAATTTTATTATTAATACATGTGTTACAACCTCGATTAAGACACTTTGGTCCAAAATGAGTTAAAAATACAGTTTTAATCGTTTTTCTGTCTGCATCGAATGTTCTGACTCTCGTTTAATTTTGAAGACTTTTGTGGCGCTTCAGCCATCTAAAATAAACTTACCATTTGGGAGAACGTTTGACTCAAGCGTTGGGATTCAAAGCTTGGAACTTTTTTCAGCTTTTTGTGAGCATTGAGTTACCTGACTTTTTAGTTACTCCTCGAAACAAACGTAGGTCAGACTTGAATCTTTTACTCCGATCAGTTTAGTAGACTTACTTTGTTATTTACTTTGCGAACAAACTGTATTTTGTGACGGTTTTCATATTACATCCTCTCATTTAATATAATAACACGATTGGCGCGATATATATATATATATATATATATATTTATATATGATAATAATTATAGTTAATATCGTACAAAAGTCCCAATTACTCCCAACCCTCTAGAGCCAGTGATGCTATATCATCCCCAATCCAGATATGTTGTAAGGCTGAAGGTAGTGGTAAGGGGAAGGAGATAGGAAAGAGAAAGATTGGAAAGGTACATGACTATTCAGATCTGGTCACCAAACACGGCTAAAGTAATTTCAAGCAAAGTTTTGATTCTCAATTATGGTCTTTCACCTGGGCGATACTTAGTGTATCAACCACCGTGTATTTATAACATATAACTTTTTTCTCGATCCCGATATTATTTCTAGAAGTTACAAGTCTAGAAAGCTAAAGGTTTTATGTCATACAATATAGTTGCAGGATAAATAAAAAAATTACCATAGATCAATATGAGCAGGCTTTAAAAATATTTTCCGTGAAAAGATTATTTTTAAATAAAACCTTTTTTTCCGGTCAATCCCTTCCTTATTGCAGATCGGTACTCGCCCCAAAGACCGCCCCCTGCTGATCTATGCATATGTAGCACGTCCTCTCATTACAATTCCGGCTCAGGGATGTCGAGGCTTTGTTAAACATATCGGCACAAGAGATCTGACCACAAACGCAAGGGTGGTTGCCACTACAGGGGCTGGCTTAGGGTAGGTGCCCACCCCGTTCATTCTCGGCAAACTAATAAACGGGATGATGAACAACCTACCTCGAGGGCAGATGTTTAAAACCTAAACGGCCTCTGTGGTTGACCAGTAAGCTCATTGGCTCCGAACCCAGGGCTTATATGATAACATTTTATTTATAGGTCTTATTTCACAAATAATTTATAACACAAGAAAAAAGGTATATTTTTTGACATCTTTTAGAATTGGGTCAAATCTAAATATCAAAGTTTTTTCTTTTTTTATTCTTCCTAATCTCCTATCCCTCCGCATGTCTTTTAGCCTGACAACCAGTGGCGGCTCGTGACTTTTTAGTGTGCTAAAGTGCTAAGATTAAAAAAACGTCATTATTACAACAGTTGTTTTTTTTTTAAATTTCATGAAGATTTTTTCAGATCCGTGCACCACTAAAACTGAAAAAATTCTGAAAATCTTCATACAAAAAAAAAACTTGAAAAAAAAAAATCATTTTCGGCTACAACAACACTAACAATGTCGTATTTTTCAACCTTAGCATTCTAGCATACTAAAAAATCACGAGCCGCCACTGCTGGCAACACATCCTTAATTGGGAGTGCCATAGACCCACTGGTTCCAAATATAAAATAAATGTATATTTTCGTAGAAAGCAATTACTTTGTGGTTTGACATATTTATTGAAATGAAAAAATAACTTCGTATAAGACTACAGATTTTTTTTTCTCCCTGTTCTTTAATTTAGTTTTTTATTGTGTTCTCCTTCTGTATGTATATATACCCGCATACTTTGAATTTTTTTGTTTAGTTTAATTTTGTACCCTGATGATGCTTAGGCTAAGCGAAACCGGTCGATCATAAAAATTAAGATCAAATTTTTTGTCTTATACAAAGTTATTTTTTTATTCCGTTAAATATATATTGCTTACTCTTTTTTTCGCACATGTTAATTAATATTTCCACTCCGCTATTGAGTTGCAAAAAAAACTAAGTGAACGTCACTTCAGTGACGACTGACATTGATAGCTTAATTTTTAAATTCGTCGCTAAGCTAAAATCACACTCAGCCGTTAAGGTGACACTGATATTGTACGTTTAAGCTAAATTAAAGCTCAGTGATTGCTCAATTTTTGAGGTTTACTGAAAGTTGCACGAAGATTTCGACCATTGCTTCACAGCAGTTAAGGCCGAGAAACAAGAAGTAAGGTCATCTAACAGCTGTGTGCTGTGATATTTATTAATGCTCATTTTTGATCTGTCGAAAGTTTTTCGCAGGCCAACATAATATTAAATTACTGGTCTGATTTCATTGATAAAAAAACATTTATTTCAATAATCAGTAATTTATCATATCGTCACCGGAAAGGCAAAAGGGCTGAAGCGCCATTTTGTGATGTTTACACCGGAGCACTAAAAAGTATTTTTTGTTTTCCAATAAAATTCATAAGTGTTCTGTACCTGGTTGGATTTTGAAAAAAAAAGTTAACTCAGGTAAATGCTCTCATTGAGTTTCCCGAAGAGACAAAAATCTTAGTCCCAAACATGTGTCGCTTGAGTCCAGCATTCTTTCAAATGGTAAATATATTTTGGATGGCTGAAGCGCCACAAAGTCTTCAGAATCAAACGAAAGTCAGAGCTTTCGATACAGAAAACACAACTTATCAAAACTGCATATTTGACTTATTTTTTAACAAAGTGTCGCTTAAGCCCTTTTGCCTTTCTTTGATATTTTGTTTTGAGTTTTGTGAATATTAATTGTAATAAAATATTTATTTCAATGGCATAGTGTAAAAAAGGATACTCATTTTCTTTGGATCAATAATTTGCGCCTTATAACTATGCAATGTGGCACGTATATCATTGTACAGAACCTGAGAAAAACGCTAAACTTAAATTCATTTCAACACCTTCATAAGAACACTAGATACGCAGACAATTTTATTTTATATCTGTGGTATGATTGTACTAAAATTTAAGAGCCTCTGTTGGATTCCTTTCGATAAAAACTGTTTTTCTTCCAAAAGAGATTTTCCAAAGAACTTTAGCTTAGCGACTAAGCGACGAGCTTTTTTAGTGTTCAATCCAAGCTGCAACGTTTTCGAGTTAAGCCTTTTTATGTGGCACAAGCTATTTAGGCTAATTTGGGGAACATTGAGATATCTTAATATCACATTAAAAATTTTCACAGTTTTATCAGTCAAATAAAAAATTTTTTTCTTTTTATATTTGGAAAAGTCTTCTTAGACTATCAATGCTTAAGAGGTGATTTATATAAACGGAGGTTATAATGTTATTATTGAAGATCATTTGCAAGAAATTTTTCATTCTAAATCAAGTTTGAAACAAAAATTTAACCATTTTTTCCATTATTTTATTTAACAACCCTCCCCAATAATGACCAAATTCACATTTTATAATTTCTTGTTTATATCCGCTAAATATATTATAATTAACATAATTTCCGACCGCATAAGGTGATTAATTACTTGCTAAATAAGCGTATATAAATACTAAATTAGACAGTGGAAATCGATGGAAATATGTATTTAAGTAAGGATGACAGAGCTGAAATCTCAATCAAACTCAAAAATCTAATACTTGCAATACACTATGGTGAAAATTTTGTGTTAAATATTTATGTAATATTTAACTGTAAGTAGCAGTAAAAAAAAAAAAACTGAAAAAAAAGTTTTGAAGATTGTGAATAAAACGCCGTTAGTATTAATCAATCTTAATCTTAGAATTGGAAGAGATAATTTTATTGGCTCTAATTTATTATAAAAATCTCCAATGAAAATGAAATAATAACTTTGTATGGGACCACAGATTTTATTTGAATTTTTATGACAATATAAAATAAAATAAGAAAAAAGTGAGAAAACAATGGAATAAAATTTCAAATTATGACAAAGGAACAGACAATAATTAAAAGAAACAAGTCGGTCATAAAATCTATGATCTTATACAAAGTTATTATTTCATTTTCATTAAATATATCAAATCACAAAGTGATTCTTTCTCCGAAAATAATATTTATCTCCGATTAAGCGAATATTTAGTGTTCCTTGCACATACAAAATGCATAATTATTATGTTAAAATCTGTGTTACACCTATAGGGTGTTTATGACGAAGGTGCTTTCATTCCAGCGCTATTGTCGATTTATAGAACATCCGGCAGTAATAATTTCCGTAGCGTAGCCCGTATAAATGAGGCTTTCACGCGCAAGGCTCATAAATGAAACAACCAGAGGAGAAAATTCGTTATAATACCTTTTCACGAAAACTCACGATCTTGACGCCATTTCGATATTATCTCCACCATAAATATTAACAACATTAATCAAGCTTTCGGCATTAACTCGCAAATGGCTTAACATTCATCAGGACGCGTAAATTGCTCCATCATACTCCACCACTGTTAGCATTCTCAAGTATATCAGAGTCTCGCCATTGAACCGCGCTTTGAACATAATTGCCGAAAATTATTCAAAATGCGTAACTATAGGTCCGGGCCGAGCCGCCGCACGGTGGGGAGCTTGCTACGTGTAGAGACCGGAAATACATTTTTATTATTATTTATGTGCCCTCTCGTATCGAAGGTTTTGTTTTTTTTACTTTCATTTGTTTTATTTTTGTTACATCGAAGCTTACAAAGTATTTATTTATAATTCAAATGGTTTTTCACAAAATAATAATGACTTATTACTACAAATATGAAAACAAGGTTAATTCTGTTAAAAAAAATACTAGAATGTTATCTTTTAAATGTGGTCTCCATTACTATCTTAGATAATATGACGCATGCCTTGAATACTTTTATATTGATTCACTTGAAACTAGAAGGCAAATAACTGATTTACTATGTTTACATAAAATAATTCACGGTCATCCCGGTACTACAGTATGTCTTAGCAGTATTAAAATAAATGTACCTAATTATTTGTGTTAAAGACGCCATTGCACATTCCACCTGAGTATATTCAGAAATAATATTGCCTAGTTTAGCCCTCTGTCTCAAATGTGCTGACTGTATAATAGGATAGAGTGTGCTGATGTAGACATTTTTGTCGATGATTTGTATAGTTTCAGAAAAAAATGTTCTGCCATTGCTTCAAAATATGCAACAATGTTTGGGCTAATTATATTGTGTATATTTTTTATCTATATTATTTGGGCTAATTATTTGTGTATCTTGCTTTTGTTTGTATTATTTATCATTGATTGAGGTTTTTTATTTTATATTTTATCTAACCTTTATATTTGTAAAAAAAATAACAGTTATTTTACTCTTACTATGTTTTGATAACTGAATTGTTTTCACGTGAGTGAGGACATCTGTTAAAACTCAGTATAAGC